>JAKTRY010000057.1:0-60749 GCA_030579935.1 Ambrosiozyma cicatricosa | reverse complement strand
AACACCGCTTCTGCTCTTCATTGCTATAACCAGTAGAAGTAATTTCACAAAGACAACAAACTGTCCCAACTTTAATATCCTATCATAATGGAACCTGAAGCAGAAGCATCAGAGATATCTGAAGCAGCAGCGGTCATACTTTCAGAGCCAGGGACAGCGGAGTCGGCAATTATAGCAGCAGCATATTGTTTAGCAGTTGCAGCAGGGGAGGTGACTGTTGCCGCAGCGTTGTTGTTGCCGTTAAATGCTTGAGCGACTTCCATGATGGAGTCAAGGAGGTCTGGTTCAGCAATGGGGCCAGATTCAACTACAGCGGAAAGCAAAGCAATGGAAACGTAGGTGTAACTGGTGGAGATCTTCATTGTGAGATATGTGTGTGTTTATGTATGTGATTTAATTAGGTAAATTATATGTGTATAAGGGGAGGTGGATTGTATTGCAAAGATGGATTTTTGATTGGTTGTGTGATAATGAAAGACAAGAAAGCCAATGCTGGACTAATTAGATTTTGGAAGAAGTTAGGTATGATGGCCAATTTATATATGCCAGCTTTGAATGATGGACGGTGAGATGAGTATGATTGAAACAGTTCGATCTGAAAGGGATGGAGGTATTGGAAATTGGCAACGATAGATTTGTCATGTCTTCATTTATCGCAACAGCATAGCAACAGCTAACTACATAGTTAAAGTCATGTAAATCGAGTCAATGAGCCCATATCCCAGAAAGAAAGTCGCTGTACGACCATCTTTTCAAATGGTCTTTGCCTCTGCAGCCCTTCAGAGTTCACACGCGGACTTCAAAAATTTAACGTGAAATAATCGGGGATTCACATTCAAGTATTTGCCCATATGAACGGGCTCTTAACTTTGAGTCTTTTTGGCATGGCTGTTTTTGTGAAAACTAATATGCAGGCTGCACACTGATCTGATGATGAGCTATAGAAAACAAACGATTTGTAAATTGTGTCTATTATATGATTTTGGTCCAGCATAGGCAACGTTGTCAATTTAATTCCATTTGGTAGCATATTTCAAAGGTAAGCTGGCTGGTAAAACTTCTGGGTAACGTGAGGCTTAATTGATCATTGAACTTCAAATTTCTAGTTGGAGCTCACAATGATGAATAATTAAGTTGTCGTGCAATAGAAGTGAATTTTGGTTACCTAGATGCAAGCTGAGTTCTCAGCTTTCAACTTCTGGAAACTTCATTTGGCTGTTGAATTCACCAATTGACTTTCATGCTTAATGGCCATATCTCAGTATGATGAATATCTGTAATTGTTATTGGCCAATCAACTGTTTAAGCAATGCGCGTACTCTGGTTATATCAGGATGCAAGACCCAGTTTGAATAACGTTGCATTGTGATTAAAATATGTTGTAGTATATATCTTATGGATAGTGAAATATTGACGTTTTTATGGTTTGTGCTTGCGGATTGATCGTAGTAAATTGACAATAAGAAGAAGTACGTAAGATGGATATAGAAATTTGAAACGCAAAATTTGGCAAATGAGAAGGTTGGGGTCGTGTACGGCACAACAAAGATTAACATTGCATGGTAATTGTTTCTTACCTACATACATCCAAAATTTTGGATCTACACAAGGTTTAAAGTAAAATCTATAGTTGTAAATTATTTAGAAAAATAAGAGAAAAGAAGATAATACACAGGAATACTACGAAAGACACGAAATTTGAAAGCAAAGGGCCGACAGTGATGAAGCTAGTCGGAATGGTAAATGCAAATGCGAAACAAGACTGAAGTAGAAGAATACAGTTAAAGTAAACTCAGTGTTAAGCTTGGGTCCAGTTGATAATAGTTATTCTGCTTACAGCAAAAGCATAGAACCCATAACCAAAGCACCACCCATGAACATAGGAGCCGAGACACCAACAGTGTTAACATTAGCAGCAGCAGCAGAAGGAAAAATACTTGAAACAGAAGCAGATGCTTCAGCGGAAGACAAAGAGGACCTGATAAGTGCTCTAGTTGAGGTGTAACATGAACCTGAAGAGGAAATGCCAGAAGCAGAATAAACAGTAGATCCGACAACAGAAGCAGCAGAAACTGCAGATCCAGCAGCAGAAGCCGTAGCACAAACAGCAGAAGTAGCTTCACCAGCCAAACTTTCAGCACCAGAGACAGCATGTTTAGCAAGAGATGTAGCAGCTGTTCGTCCTGCGCCTGCAGCGGCAGCTGAAGCTGTTTCTTGAGCACCTGCAATGGCAGTAACTGTTTCTCCAGTGCCTGCAACAGCCGCAGCCGCAGCCGCAACAGTAGCAGTAGTAGCAGCCCAAGCACCAAAAATTGCAGTAGTAGCTGCTTGTTCAACACCAGCAACGGCACTAGTAGTAGGAATCCAAGCTCTAGTGACAACAGTTGCAATAGTTACACCAGCTGCAGCGACGGCAGTTGTAGCACCAAAGGCTTGGACAATGGCTGATGTGACGGAATCAAGAAGTTCTGGCTCGGCTATTGGGGCAGCTTGAACTGTAGCAGAAAATAAAACTATGGAAACGTAAGTGTAAGCGGATGAGAACTTCATTGTGAATTTGTGATATAAGAGGAGTTTTAAAGTATCCACGAGGTTAAAAGTGTAGTCTGTCGAAAATTGATTGAGTGTGTGATTATGGAGGACAAAAAGATTGATGTTGGAGTGAATTGTTCTTGACCAAAGTTGGGAATGCTGGTTAATTTATATGGTTGATGTTCTTCATGATGGACTATGAGATAATCGTGAGCATGTAATGAGTAAGGTGATTCAATTTGTTAACCATTATCACTTAGCCACTCCACGTACGTCTTTAAAATCTGGCGCTCTAGTTCTAACTTCACGGGGTCTATTGAAATTTGAAGCTCCGGTACACATAACACAAAGGTTGATCTGTCAGTGTTTTTGGTGGCTGGTTTTGTGGGAATGTGTGGAGATCGGTTCGTACCTGTAACCAATTTATGATGAAAACCCTGATCTGAAGATCAATCATGATCTCTTGATCGAATGGCTTGAACATGTGCTGATATTTCGCTAGCTGATTATGAAGACTCAGTCGATTATTCGACGCGAGGTTTGGACGATTTTGAACATCCTGTGAATTTTAACTGGTGTGATGAATCATGATGGTGGGGGATTTGAGCCATATACTACAACCTGATGAGCACACATTAGATGGCTCAACTTCAATTTCGAACACAACAACAACTACAAAGAATACTTTAGATGACTCAGCTTCAAAGGCAACAACAACCACAACGAATACAATTGATAAGAGCAACATTGAACAGACCAAGAAGATCACAAACGGCATGACTGGCACCGATGATATTTCTCCAGAGATGGTGATTCCACGGGTTTCTCCAATAGACCCAAGGTTGACAATGTTGATCAATTGGGTGGTGAAGGTGGTGCTGCAGGTAACTCCGTTGAATATCCACAAGGTCATAGATGTCATGCTTCATCGAATAATTTGATGTTGGCTAGACAAGCAAGTATGACGTCCAATCAAGAAGTGTTAGACAGTGCAATTTCATTTGAAGAATTAGAAAGTTACAAAGACTTGGAACGATCAACTATTGATGAAGCTGAATCAGTTGCTCATGCTTCGATTGAGGATGGTTTAGGAAAAGGTAAGAATCCAGGTCTGTGATCTACCGCAGATGACTGAAATCATTGAATGTAGTGCCTAAGAACTTACGCAGTACATTCAATGATTCAACCACGAGTGACACCTGAGTGATAGCAGCAGATATTCATCATTCATCGTAGTTAATCGAACAAAAGTGAAAGTCACTTCACTTCTATATATAAACCTGCTGCATAGATTAATCGAACAGATTCGGGAGATCTAAGACAAGTCAGCTGAACTGGTGCTGCAACTGGTGCTGCAATTGGTGCTGCAACTGGTTCAAGTGGATCGTATATCTGGGCCCTGCTCTGCTTCCCTGCATGGCCCGGCACCCCTGGATTATGGGCCTAATTTTTCTCCCATTTCTCTAGACCTGGGATACCTTTAGTAAATTCGGAACTTCGTCATGCACATTCTCCGCACTGAGCCTTCGTTTCGGCACATCTCAAATTAACCGCTTGAAAAATCCAACTAACTCCACCGGAGTAATCCCACGATCTAAAATTAATCAAAATACACGCGTACTCAATTAGCACTAACATCTTAAATCCTTTGTTCCAAACGATGCATCACTACATATACATCCCAGCAGTGAATTGCAATTTGCTGGTCAAATGCAGACCAATTTACAACACATCCAGTCCCAGTCCCAGTCCCCAAAACAAAGTCAGTTCACTTTCAGCTTCTGATCAGGTATTTATACACAACCAGTTTCCTGAATCCGGGTTCCAACTGACGCTCATTTTGAACTGTTTCATTCGTCATGCGATCTACTACTTTTCATTTATTACAACATACATATAATGTCTTCCAATCCATCAACTCCTGAATCAACGAATAATATCTCCAAAACTCGGAGAGGCAAAAGAAATAGAAGTGGATGTCTATGCTGTATGTTTCTCGTTTACAAGATATATCTCAATCATCATTGGCGAATTTGTTCCATTTTTTATACTAACATTTTCGTTTTGATATACTCAATATCATTCGGTTCTATTTTCAAAGGCAGAAAGAGAAAGGTGAAATGCGATGAAAACAAACCAAATTGCCACTCATGTATACGGAACAACTACGTTTGTGTTTGGCCTTCAGGTGACCAGTCTTTACCACACAGAAATACGTTCAAATTACAAAACGTTCATGACTCTCCTATTGTGTTTGTGTATGGTAAGAATGCCAGAGAAAGCATAAAGAAACAACATGAAGAGAAAATCAAGAAACAAGCAACCGAATTTCTCCTACTTCAAAAACAACAACAACAAGAACAACTACAGCAACAGCAGCAATATCACCACCACCATCAGCAACAAAATCAACAATACCAACCAAGTAACCTCCACCAACAACAAAAGCTAGAAGAACAAGCGATTAAGCCATTGGGCGTTTGCATTCAAGAAGTTTTCAATTTTTCGAAAATCACAGATGAAAGATCAGATTCCGGTCTCAACCAATTCAACAGCGATTGTCAAGCTGAGCAGCTAGACTATCCTTCTTCTTCATCACTACCAATCGAATTCTTTTCTCCTCCGACAGCAACACCAGTCAATGTTAATTTATTTCAAAGCCCACGGACCATGTCAGCAGGTGGATCGTTCAGTTACACTGGTAATGGACATCAACATCCGGTTGCATCAGCCAATAGATCACAAAGTTACACCGGCCACCCCCGGAATTACCAACAACAGTATACACATACACCACAAGCTGTCTATGCTGAAGTGCAGCAATTAAACTATTTCAATAACTTTGAGAAACGCTCTTCTTACCAGCCATCTTATGACTCGAATTTGTCTCAATAGAGTAGATCGAGACTTACGTTACGTATACGTTTCCTATATACCTATTTTTCTTTTATAAGCACAATTACTGCAGATCCAGATTTGTTTTAATTCAGTCAGCTTTGTGTTTCAAACTTTTCTGAATTTTCACTTTATGTTACTATATCATCCTGTCATTCGTTTGCCCTTAAAGTTTATAAGCTTGATATCTTGAGGTTAAATTATTTGCTAGGTCATCCATAGTTCATCCCATGTCGTCATGATTAGCACCATCCTTTGCTTTATACTACTACAACTCATATTATATTTTCCATTGATGAAGAACGCGTTAAGCTAAATGCTCTTTACCCATCATCACCTTTTCATTTCTTTTCTTCTCAAACTAGCTAGACTGTTTTGTCAGCTAGTACTGTTTATATTCCCACCGAATTTCTATCGAATGCATTTGATCTTATTGGGATTCAGCTTGCACAGAGACGTACAAGATCATTTTTTTCTCACTTTAAACTTTATTTGCTAGCTTTGTTTGTTTGTTCTGCTTACGTTTTTTTGTAATAAAATTTTCATGAAGTATTTCAACGGCTGTTTCAGCTACCGAATATTATTGCCTAATTGATACTATTGCCTGATTGTTTTGAAATCGTAAACATTAACCCTTTAAAGACCCGGGAAGAGTCAATTGGCTCAAGACTTCAAACCCAAATTAAGTAAGGTCCACAGGCCAAATCTTAATCTGGTTGAGGCGGTACAAAATTTAGTGCGCAGTGACTGTGCCACAATTGAGCACTACAATTCGCCCAAAGAGGTCGTCAAAGGAAAACAGTAAAACTTGATCAACATCAAAATATCCTATTTCTAACACTTAAGCACACTCAAATACAAACAAACCAGCCAATATAACATTCAAAATACAAAATCCATGTAGGTCATTATGGTTTCATCTTCGTAGATCCCCTTCTAAACAATTGTTTTACTTTCGAAAATTTCAAAGTGTCAATACCTTTCACCTATCTTCATGTTTTGATCTTCCAATGTACTGTGCACACACACAATTGGCTATACATATTGACATTCTCCATTTTTAAACAAGTATGATCTAATGGTATTTGGTTCGGCGTTTCAAATGTGTTTTTTCTGGGTTTTGGTACCTTATCTCAAGTTGTTCCTGCATTTCAGCAAACATTTCACCCAAGTGTTGCTGGGTATATATAGACCTGAGTTACCCCAGATACAGAAGAAAAGAAGAAACAGTTAATAGCTTCAAGTGTCAATTTATCCCGAGATATCAATCATATCATCAATCATGAATACAACATCGTTGCTCACTGTTACTCTAGCCCTGCTAGTTCAAAAATCATTCTCATACGACTTTCAATCTCAATCAGATGGTAAGGGATACGTTGCTTACACAGCTAGAAAACAAAAAAACTCGAAATCAGTTGATATTGAAAGTAACGGAACAATTGAATCAAAACTGAACACAAGAGACAGTGCTTGGTATTTCATTGACCTTGAAATTGGATCAAACCACTCACCAGTGTCTGTTGCACTAGACACCGGATCAACTGACTTTTGGATCCCACACTCAGTTCAATCTGGTTGCACACATTATGAGTGTTCTCAATATGGGTATTTCGACGGCTCAGACTCAATTACGTTCTCCAATGGCACATATCCTTACAGTTCAGCATACAGTGACGGATCCACCTCGGAAGGTGTCTATGTGCAAGACAACGTTTACTATGAAGGTTCAGAGCTGAAGAATGTCACGTTTGGTATGTCCTACAATTCAACTTACCCCAATGGGATAATGGGACTTGGCCCAGTTGAGGGTTCAAGTGCATATCTTACTTCGAACGGATCAGATATCGTTCCGACTTTCCCTATGGCTTTGAAAGATAATGGGGTAATTGATAAGGTTGCTTATTCTTTGGCATTGGCTGATAATTCTTCCGCTAGTATCCTGTTCGGTGGTGTGGACCATGGAAGATATACTGGTGATTTGGTTATAATTCCAATACTGAATCCATTCAAGGATTACTATCCTGATCTCTTTCCTAATGCTGGCCCTATGATGCCTATCACTATGAATTCTTTAGGTGTCTATGATGCTGAAGATGAAGTTGAAGTCCAGTTGGCTGAAGGTCCATTTTACACTATTCTCGATTCAGGTGCAGCGCACAGTCAGTTCCCTGAGGAAATCCTGAACATTTTCTCCGATAAATTGAATATCACTTTCCCAGACAATAACAACAGTGACGACTATTTCCCAGTGGTTCAATGCTCTCAGTTTACTGATTACTATTTAACATTCAATTTCCAAGGATATGAAATCGCTGTTCCATTCTCCAAGTTTCTAGTTAGCAATGACACCGATTCTGATACTTGTTACGTTTTAATACAAAAATCACCTGAACCAGCAATTGCTCTAGGTCTTAGTTTTTACTCGTCTGTCTATGTTGTGTTTGACTTGGAGTCACAGGTTATTGGACTTGCCCCACTTAACACCGATCCGGACTACCAAGCTGACATTGAAGCCATCACTGACTCCATTCCTTCCGGTACAACCGTTCCTGGTTATTCCACCACTCAAAGTTACTGGCCTTTGCAAATTACCACGATTGGAACTGATGCTGAATCCAAGACTATCAAAATAAGCTCACTTGAACCCACCTCTTTGCTTTATAATGCAAATGCTACGTATGGCGGACACGCAGGTGCTGCTGTTGCTTCAACTACTGGTATCGTGACGGTTTCTGGATCATCTAATAACTCTGCTGCTCCAACTGTTTCTGCTTATGACAATTCTGGAGCTACTTTTGGCCTTTCTGTTGGTTCTTTGTTGATTGGGCTTTCTGCCTTGTGTTGTGTTTTTTAGATATTGAGTTCAGGAAACTATATATATACCTGCTTTTTTTTGTTTTTGTTTACAATTTTTTTGTTGTTTTCTGTTTGATATTTTGTTCTTGATGATTCTATATTGTAATTGTATCAGTATTTGTTTCTACTATATCAAAACTCAATGATTTGTTAAAATTCGAAACTAAGTTAGCTATGTTAAAAACCTTCTTTTCAGTGAAGATATCGTATGATCTACCGAATCTTCTTTCCGAAACATGATTTTGAAAACAAGAGTACTCTAGATGAGGTATGAAGAGGTGCTGGGTTGGAAACTTGGAGATGCCTGTTCCGACGATTTGATTGGCCAATTATGGCCACGCTTATTGAGACTTTCAAACTTCGCACACAAGTTCTCCAGCGCTCTCACCAAGTCATATTGAAGTCTCTCAAAAAGGAAATTTCACAACGTTCATCAAAGTTTGACACACTCTGAAGCTGACTAAGTATACAACAATTCAAACAACCACATACACCCAGCTATATAAAGTGAATATTGAAGGTTTCAAAATATGCCAGTGGTTTCAAACAGACAGGGCAAGTTTCTTTGGCCTCAAAACGTTCTGAAAATTCCTTTTTAGGTCACTTCAATAGTATTTTGTTTGTATATGGTCTCCCCAATTGAGCTCATGATGTGGTCGGTTACTGTTTACTATTTACATATCCAATGGTTCTTGATTAGGAACGGTTTGGGATGCAGCTGATGCTAGCTGTTGGTGATATATTAAAAGCTTGCTTATTTCTTCTCAATTTGAGTTTAGGACCAGTTAGTTCTGTTGATCAATTATTTAATCAAACCTTTTTGATCCCCACATAGCATAACACAACACAACAATATCTTTTTGACCCCAAATTTAGAAGATTTGCATCATCATGAAGTTACAATTCTATTTCGCTATCATTGCTGCATTATCAAAGGTGAGCTTGTCATTGCCTGCTTTCCCATCATTGAAACGTGATTCAACTGGTTATGTCGTTATCACAGCGGAAAAACAGGTTTTTTCTAATTTTTCCACTACGATGATCCTTACGAACGACCCATCAGATCCATACGATGGATCTACGTATGGTTATTTTTGTGATCTTGAAATTGGATCCAACAGTGATTCTGTTTCTCTTCTTGTGGACTCGGGATCAGCTGACATGGTTGTTTATAATTCAAATGCTACTTGTCTTCCTCAAAATCAAAATCAGCTATATTCAAACTCAACTTCATCATCCTCCTCCACTTGCTTTGATATAAGTGTTTTCAATCCATCGGATTCTAGTACTTTCAAAAGTGATGGTGAGAGTTTTCAAATAGTTTATGGCGACGGATCAGCTTATATGTCGGGTGTTTATGCAACAGATGATATCAAAGTTGGAGACATAGAAATTGAGAATCAAGTATTTGGTCTTATTGATGAGTCAAATGATACTCAATATGGAATCTTTGGTATTGCCGGTAAGTATGCAGAAACAGACACTAGTCGGTATGATAACTTTCCAATTCAACTTAAATCACAAGATTATATTAAGAAAGTTACAACTGCAATAGATATAGAAGATGACATTTTAACTGCCGTCTTTGGTGCCGTTGATCATTGCAAATATCAAGGTGATTTAACGTTGGTGCCATTGTTTGTTGGTTCTCAAAATCAAAATGGTGTGGCTGGTCAGACTGGGTTCACACTGAGTTCCGTTTCTTTTGGTGATGATAGTGGAGATGATGACACAATCATTCTTTCAGGTTCTGCTTTAGCATTCTTAGATACCGGAAACTCTGTTTCTCGTATTCCACAAGCAAATATAGATGTTATTGCCGGGCTTATAGATACAACATATGATGAATCACTTGGGTTGTACCTCACTGATTGTTCAGCAGGTGCTGATTCCCATTTGACGTTCAACTTTCAAGGTGTTGATATTATTATTCCACTCAGTGCTTTTATTGCTTCCATTACTAATCAATCTGGTGAAATAGCAGACTATTGTGCTTTAGGCCTACTGAATTCCGGAGACCCAGCCCTTTTTTACTTTGATGTCAACTTCTATTCTTATGCTTATATCATTACTGATTTGGAGTCCAATGAAGTTGCCATTGCTCCTCTCAATACTGGCTCTCCATGTGAAGATTTGGAGGCCATTACGTCCACTATTCCATCTGCTACTTCTGCTGAAAACTACTCTCAAACGTTTACATCCGGTGAGTCATTAACTGCAGTGTCAGCTACTTCATCTTCAAAAGCTTCATTCACTAGTAGTGATTCTGCGAGTTGTCGCAAATGTTCTAACATCAACATCAGCACCAGCACCAAATCAGGAAAAGTCTCAGAAGCAAAATCACAAACAAAATCACAAAGGCAGCAACAAACAAAGCTACAAACAGAATCACAAACAAAGTCACAAACAAAAACACAAATCTCATCACAATTAAAATCAACCATGAGTGCCACCGCGAGTTTTTTTGTCACATCCTTCCTATCTTCTTCAACTCCTGGTAATTTGCATTCTTCTGTTTCTCCTACTCCTGTACTATATTCCCAGTCCAATCAAGTTATTCACCTCAATGATTCTACAGCTCCTTCGTCACAAGTTATGTCAACTGTTGACCCTGATTACGCAGTGATTTCAAATTCTACCGAATACACAAACACCTCCATTGATCAAGATGGCCTAGTTGTCACTGCCACTTATTGTCCAAGATGTACTGGTACTGGAACTTCTATTGCTCATGAACAATCAACTGTCGGTACACATGAACAATCTTTGAGATCTAATGTCACTGTTGACTTTTCGCAAAGTTCGTCATCAACTGCTGACTTTTCCCAAACTACATCATCAGCTACTGACTTTTCCCTAACTATATCATCAACTTCAGTGACTTCCAATGGTTACAATTATGTTGATACTACTACAACTGATAATGATGTCGATTCTGTTACAATCACTTATTGTCCAAAATGTACTAGCACAACCTACAAAGAAGAATCTCAACTCAACGGTACCGCAGGAAAGTCTTTGCAATCAGAGGTGACTGCTGGTTCTTCAAACTCAGTTTCTGTTTCACAAATTCAGTATTCATCTTTGACATCATCCGTTTCTGAAGTTGCAGTCTCAAATATTGCTGTTTTATCATTAAGTTCAAGCTCTTCAAGAGCATCTTCGATTTCAAATGTGGAGAGTTTCCAAAACTCAGGAAATGGTAAATTGTACCTGAATTCATCTTTTGCCATTTTGGATTTCAGTGTCTTTTTTGTGATGTTGTTGTAGAACATGTATGAATTTTTGTTGGTTTAGCTTTTGTCATCTGATGATTTTTTTTTTCTTCTCCTACTTGTTTTTGAACAGTTTTCTTTTTCTATAACTTGACCGTTTGTAACTTAATATTGTTTTTTTCCCTTTTAAAGTTAATATAGATCACATGTTATTTTTTGCCTTTCTTAATTGTCGAATGGAGTTGTACGTGTATTAAATAAGCCGTTACAACTTACCACCCTAGCTGTGCGCATATGACATGCAGTCATATCAGTGTTCACTCATAATTGGATGTCTCCACTTCAAAAAAATTTGATCCAAGGACCAAAACGCGAGCAGTTCAATTAATGACTCGAGAGTTGAGGCTTGAATATTTGACGAGACACATGGGACGTTAACAAACGGCAGAAGTTCGATGCTATTGTCAAACACACGTACTATAGTGGTGCAGTAACTTGTAGTCACCATAATTCCCAACTCGTCCTCCAATACAAACATATCATCACATTTCTCCCAAACCAAATACAAATACCACCAAGAACAACCATCAAGAACAGCAGCTTCCTAGGTAAAAGAACGGAAGCCCAGACTGATGACCAATTCATCGACCACAGCCGGAACCTTTACAACAACACCGCCAGAGAAGACAAATATAACAGGAAAAATCAGAAAATCAAGAACATCAAGACCAAAATCAGGCTCAAGACCATGCGATGCTTGTGCTGTTAGAAGAGTTCGATGTGATATCGCAACTGCTCCAAATGGAAGGTGTTCAAACTGTGCACATCACAACATCGAATGTACCAATGTCAGAGTTCGACAAAAATCAGGTCCTAAAAAAATCAGACAAAAGACAAGAGAAAATATTTTGAATCTAGTTACTGCTTATGCCAATCCAAATTCGGGTTCGAATGCAAAACCTTCTCCTTTACTATCAGAAAGGCAAAGACTTTTAGGTGCCAGAGATTCAATTGATGATCATGAAATAATAACAAGCAATATTCCATTTGAGAAACTTCTTCCATTTTTACAAGTTTATCAAACTTGGTACTATGGTATTTGGCCAGTTGTGACGATTTCTGAGCTGATGCGCCAAATATTAGATTCAACATTACAGACACAGTTACTCGATGGCAAAGTGATTTTAACACAACGAAACGCACCGATTTATGCCTTATGTAGTTCAATATGTGCAGCTATTGGAAGGCAAATGATATACCTGAAGTCATCCCATGATACCATCAGTGTTGAAAACACAGTATCAGTTGAAATGTATGCCCATGATGCCAAACGTGTCTTACACCTCTTTGAAATCGAAGCCACTGTTCAACACCTATTAACCAGTTTTTTCCTCAGTGTTTATCATATTTTCATGCCTGATTCAAATAAGCAGAGTATCCTGTATTTGCGAGAAGCCATTACCATTGCTCAACTCTTAGGAATCCATGATACGAAAAAATTAAGCGAGAGAGCACCTGCTGAAGCTCACAGAGCTAAAAAGATATTTTATTTGCTGTTGGTTACTGAAAGATACACTTGCCTGGAAGCTAATATTCCAGTGATTTTAGAACCCAATGTTCCATTTCCGGTGTTGGAAGACGATGAGTTCCCTGAGTTGCTGGTTGGTTTCACTGAATTGATCAGTGTTTTCTCAGCACCAGAAATACCATTTTTCCAAGAAGTTAGTGGAAGATTGGCCAAACAAAGAGAAGATGAGTTGGCTGGCAACGATGCAATGTTGTCAAAGTCGAGCTCTATGATATTTTTGGATATGCTGTGCAACCAAAGTCCCGATTGGAAGAAAAGTTGGATTTTGCAACTTCAGGAAAAATTGAAAGGAACAAACATCGATGGAAGTCATGCTGTCACGGTGACACAGAAATTGAACGTTATTTTATCTCAATCTTGGTTTCAATCATTAGGTTGGAAAATTGCTTCTGGAAGTTATTTACTTGGTGATTCAGACAATGCTTTAGGTTTCCAATTCCCGTTAGAGATTGCTAAAACTTTCTTAGCTAGGACAAAAGATTTGCCACATTTTGCATACGAGGCCAATGGTCCAGGTGTTTCATTGAAGCTTTTGGATATTGCAGACGCTTTATCTACATTCATTTCCTTATCACCAAGTTCAGAGTTACTGAATACCGCCTATGATCAATTGAGTATTGTGTTTCGTAGAGCACAAAGATACAAGGATAATATCATGTTACCACCTGAACTGTACAAAAAGATCAATAGCTTATTGGAAAGTAGAAGATTGAGTTTTGATTTGAATAGTCTGTTCGGATTCCCGAATCAAAATGCATTTTCTCAGATACGACAGGTTACTTTCCCTGATGGTAGAGTTGAAGAGATTGACTCTTTAGAGGATTTGGCTAATGGTGATGATATCACTGATAATGGTCATGGGAATCATGGCGATGGTGCACATGTTGCTGTCCAATCTCATTCTGAATCTCAGTCTCCACAGGAACAAGCTGAACAACAATCTTTACAGCGAGAAGCCTTACAACAAGAACAACAGCATCAACAACAACAAGCACAACAGCAAGAACAGCAACATATACCACAGCTTCTACAGGAACAACGTCTTTCACAACCTCAACAGCTGCAACAACATCAACCATCACCACAAAAACCTCATCAACATCACACACCACCACAAGGGCAAACACCTCAACAACAACAGCCGCAGCAAGTGTCCCAACAACAACAAATTCCCACTCATGAACAATTTGAGATCCCGATTAGACACCCCCAAATACACTTCAAACAACCAGAACCTTTCCAAATCCCACTTCATCACACTCTATCCTCCTCATCTCTCTATCACTCCACGTCTTCGTCATCATTTCTTCAACAACACAATACAATGATGTCTCCAATGCAGATGTCACCACCTCGTGGCTCAATACAACTCCAACATCCCCATCCACATCCACATCAGCATTTAAGTTCACTACAACAGCAGAACCAAATACCTTTACAACGTCAGAGTCAAATGCATATACAGCAACAAACTCGGATACATCAACATCAACCAACTGAACGTTATCAACAGACCCCGATACCGAACCATCACCAACAACAACAACAGACTCAGACTCCGCCTATTCTGTCACCGTTACAATTGAATTTTTCAAATTCTTTTCAAAGAGTCTTGGATGATCAGGGTCGCGGTATGTAACTGATGATTACTGATGATGATGTGATTTCTTGAATGTTGCTGTGTGGTTCGGTGCATGTTGCTGGCTAACGATGAATGCAATTACCATTGATCGATTGAATTAATGATTTTCCATTTTCCGGACGTTTGTTTTTCTTTTGTGCTTTTAGTTTTTTAACTTGCCTTTTTACTAGCTTAATGTATTTTATTTGCTTGTTTTAACTTTTTTTGAATTCGATGATCGAGCTAGTAGGATCAGATATTGGGCAAACTTAAATTTGTAAATTCGTTACAAAATATGAAAATATGGATCGAATCAAAGTAAAAAAAAATATAAGACCTGAAAGTAAATGGTAATAGTTAATGTGGAACTGATATAGTATATAATTTGAGAAAAGAATAAGATCATAAGCTATAAGAAATGATATTTTTGGAAATTGTAAATTTTGTTTGGAAATTAAAAAAGCAAGCTATAGAAAAATGAACGTTAGGCAAACCTTAAATACTAAAAGTAAGTAACAATGGAAATATAATAAAAGCAAATATATTAAGAGATCAAACTGATATTAAATCAAACATTTTGTTGAGGATCTTTTTCAAAAATACCATTATCGATCTGTTTAGTAGTTTCAACCATATTCTTAATTTCATCACCCTGAGCTTTCTCCAACATAGCTTTCGAATTGAAAGTTTCAACTTCATGAGACTTGAATTTTCTAGCAGAAATACCAGAATTAAACAACTTATCCATTTCAGCAAAGGTTCTACCTTTAGTCTCAGGCAAATCAAACCAAGCCCAAATACCACACGAAATGGCAAACCCAGCCCAGAAGAACCCAGTCTTGGCCTTCCAGTTCCAAGCAGTTGGGTTCAACATGTATGGAGTGATGATATACAACACGATACCGGAGACATTATAGAGGTTTCTAGCAATGATGATTGTCTTGGTTCTCATCTGCACCGATGGAATCTCAGAGACGATACAGTATGTGATTGGACCCACAGTCATATCATACACAAATGTGAACACCAGCAACATCGAACCAATACCCCAGGAGGCACCTTTACTTGAAGCACAACCTAACCCACCAACGACGATCAATAACACGGATTGTATACATAGACCGGAGAAGTAGATGTCGAAACGACCACCTTTGATGGATAAGAACCAAGAGCCGACAGTACCGATTAAACCAAGGACGTATTGGATGATGGTAAAAGTGAAGGACATGCCTGTGTCTAGACCAGCCTGGGTGTAGAAATAAGTGGAGTATCCCATTAATGTTGAACCAGTGATGTTTTGGGCTAACCAACATATTGAGGCGACTCTTGTTCTTCTGAGGTTTGTACCTTTGAGACAGTCCCAGTATGTTGTTCCTTCACCGACCAATTCTTCTTCCTTCACGGTTAGTTGCATCTTGTTTAGCATGGCGTTGGCTAATGGTTCTGTGTCTGGCATGTGTTCGTTGGCTGATAATAGTCTCTTGATTGAATGTTTGGCTTCTTCGTCTCTACCCTTTTTGATTAACCACCATGGAGATTCAGGAGCCAAGTAGATACCGATGGCGATAGGAAGTGGGAAGACCCATTGCAATGCAAATGGGATCTTGTAACCGTTGACACCTTCAATGTTCAAAACACCTTTCAAAACACAAGCGGAAATCAATTGACCAATGACCCAACAGGCGTTGACGAACGTGGTCAAGTAGATACGTAACGTTAATGGACACACTTCAGAAGCATACGAGACAGACAAAGTTTGGAAAGCACCCCATGGCATACCTAGCAAGATTTGACCCACTAGCAAAACAGGCAAGTTTTGAGCAAAGAACACAATGAAGATTAAAGCGATACAGATCAAGTTACAAGCAATCAAAGTGTACCGGTAACCGATACGGTCTGCGACGATACCTGCCACGAACAAACCTAAGATTTCACCAACGTTGGCGGATAAACTCAACGAAGTTTGCCATTTGGTAGGAATCTGCCATTCACCTTTGTTAGGGTAATAAGTACCGAATTTTTCAGCGAAACCGGGGAAAGCATACAATGAAGTCAACAACGAGATATCGTAACCTTCCATGATGATAGTCGAAGATAAGATGATTGACCAAATGACAGCCTTGGGGAATGTTTTCAAACCTTCTCTTAAACCCATGGCTTTTTCATGACGTTCGTTTTCATTGGCGTTTTCGGACATGTCTAAGAATTTGGCTAGGTAGTCATTGATTTCAGCGTCTGTTTCTGGTAAGGCATCGTCTTGGAATGGTTTATTCGTTTGTGTAGCTTCGTGCACTTCAGTGGCCTTTTGGATGTCACTGTTCGTGCTCGTTAATGAGTTCGACATTTCGATTGATTGTGATTGTGAGTGTGATTGTGATTGTGATTGTGATTGTGAGTGTGAGTGTGAGTGTGAGTGTTGTCTAGATAATTGGAAATGAAATGAAAGTTGATGAAGCAGCAGTACGTTAAATGTGAATGCAAAGATTGAGATAAGTTGGTAGCTAAAAAGTAGACTGGAAGCAAAATAGTTTTATAATTATAAGCAAAAGCAGTTGGATGATTGAACTAGTAGTGAACCAACGGTGATTGACGATCGAAAGAGAATAGTGGCTTTTTAAAATAGACTTGTATTCCAATATATTATACTACTTGGAAGATGGGGACAAACGTTGTTCTTTAAATAATGAATTGAAGATCGCACAAGCCTAAATTTCAAAATGGGATAAAAAATGACCGAAATAACGCAAAACGTGACTTTGTATCAATAAGTCTGTATGTATGTGGAAACCAGTGATTGAAATTTTGAAAGAAAATGCAAAAAAAATGGAAAAACTCAAGTACAGCAAGAACAGACAAACTTCCCTTGGAACTGACGTAAATACTATTGAAGCAGTTTGGAGTATATGGTGGTGATGGTGGTTGTACGAATATGGTGGGTTTGGGGTGGAACCTTATAGAGAGCTGGGTATGGGTGGGTGTATAGATGGCTGTTGAATTCTTGTGAGTTGGAAAGCTAGCACAGATTGGAAGTTTGGCATATATGTTGTTTCTATTGTTTTTGAAAGGTGAGAATTGTTCCCCAGAGACGGGCAGGTGGGACCATCTTTTTGGTGATGAAGTTGACTGTTGTTGACTCTTGAGTACAGTGGTCCATATGAAGTTTGAACCACTAACTATACAATATATATAGGGGGACATGTGTTATAGCTTAACTATAGACAAGATGCATGCCATGCCCTCAGGTAATTTTTTTTTTTAATTTTTTCTTTTGTTTCTGTTTTTTTTTTTCAGCTGCTTCTTCTTTTTTTTTTCGCTATATATATATATATATATATATACATATATATATAGCTGTCGGGCGATTTACACACGAATTCAGCTTCACCAATGACGGGCTGTAGAGGGGCTTTGCGGGTTTGCAGCGAATATATGTTTTTCCGGACTCAAGTAATTTAACAAAACAAAACCTCAAATCGAACGACGTGTTTCACTACCAGAATTCAAAGTTCATGAGGTTCACCGTTCAATCATACAAGTTGTATAACTAGATATCCATTAATCGACTTTAGATATATGTTATGAGAAAGGTAATACATGTGTACCACCGACAAAAAGTTGTAACGTACTGGTCGCGTGTTAAATTAACTGAAACTCTACACTAAACCTTGAAATTCAAGCTGATCACCGCACATGATCACCGCACATGATCACCGCACATGATCACATCACACGATGATTGATGTTTTTCATAGAAGACATACTGCACACCTCATAAATGCCATACAAGGTCAGTTGTTTCGGTTAGTGTTGTCCCATGGGGTACACCCACACATTATTATAAACATCCACAAGGGGTGGAATGCCAATTTTCTAATGCTCGGTCAGATGCTCGCTGTATCAATGGTAAAGTTAATGTTAATACTGTTAATACTGGACAGTTGCCCACTCACGCGATCGCTTCAACTCTCGCTGAGAGTGCCATAGAATTGGTTGTTGCGCTTGAATTCTCGTTTTAACAATCGCTCGGTTTCAATTTCGTTGTAGTTTGCAGTATTTTTGGTGAAATTGAAATTGAAATTGAAATTGAAATTGAAACGCAAAGTTGTAAGCATGCGCGAAAAATGTGTAAGTTGTGAATTAATCCGGGGTATAAGTGGTCTAGTGGTTGCGGAGTGCTGGATGGATGGATGGTTACGTTACGTTACGTTACGTTACGTTACGTTACGTTACCTCACGTTGCGTTACGTAGTGCACCGGTGCAATTTGGCTGATCAGTGGTACCAGACTATGACTATTTCGACTATTTCGACTATTTCGACTATGATGACTATGATGACTATGTTTCATGCAGATAGACAGACTCTCATTGGAAGATGGACTATGGCCTCCTGAGCCAGGCTCGCATCGCTCGCATCACTCGCATCACTTTCAATTATATACAGCATCAATCCCCTCTTTTTTTTCAAAACTTGTTTATCTAAATTATCTAAGTCAACCATGCTTTTTTTCTGTTTCTTCTTCTCTTCTACTGAACTCATATCAATTGACCACAAACAAACACCCCAATCTTCACTACACGTTTATCAGTTCAATATGACATCAACAAAATCAACAAAATCCAAACCAACGGAAATCGTCTCCCCGTACGCCAACGAACCATGGTGGAAAGAAGCCGTTGTTTATCAAATCTGGCCAGCTTCATACAAAGACGGTAACGGTGACGGATGGGGAGATATCCCAGGTATCATTTCCACCTTGGACCATGTGAAATCCATCGGTGCCACCGTGATCTGGTTATCACCACATTATGAGTCTCCTCAAAAAGACATGGGTTATGATATTTCCAATTATGAGGCCATTGATAAGCTCTATGGTACCATGGAAGACATGGATAAGTTGATTGAAGAAGTTCATAAGAGAGGTATGAAGTTGATTTGTGATATGGTTGTCAACCATACTTCTGATCAACATGCTTGGTTTAAAGAATCTAGATCTTCAAGAGATAATCCTAAGAGAGATTGGTATATTTGGAGAGACGCCAGATATGATGCCGAAGGTAATAGAATGCCTCCCACTAATTGGAAGTCTTATTTTTCTGGTAGTGCTTGGACTTGGGATGAGAAGACTCAACAGTATTATTTGAGACTGTTTGCTGAATCACAACCTGATTTGAACTGGGAGAATGAAGAGACAAGAGAGGCGATTTATCAATCTGCTGTCAAGTTTTGGTTGGATAAAGGTGTCGATGGTTTCAGAATCGATACTGCTGGTTTGTACTCTAAGAAGTATCCATTGGAAGATGCCAAGTTTGATCCAAAATTACATTCTGAATCAGATGAATTTTTATTCCCTGAATTCGGCCAAACTTTGAACGGTCCAAGAATTCATGAATTCCACAAAGAGATGTACAGAAAAGTGACTGGAAATTACGACGCAATGACCGTGGGTGAAGTTGGTGTTTGTTCAAGAGAAGAAACATTGAAATACATCAGTGCGAAAGAAAAAGAAATGAACATGTTGTTCATGTTTGACTTGGTTGAACTAGGCTGTGTCTACGGTGACAAATTCAGATACACACCATTCACAACACAACAATTCAAGAAAGTCATTGGAGACCAATCCGATTTCATCAAGGGTACCGATGCCTGGTCCACGTTTTTCCTAGAGAACCACGATCAACCTCGTTGTATCTCCCGTTTTGGATCAGACAAGCCGGAATTCAGAGCCGTGTCAGGTAAGATGTTGGCCACTTTGCTCGTTGCTTCAACTGGTACGTTGTTCATCTACCAAGGTCAAGAAATCGGGATGGTGAACTTGCCTAGATCATGGGATATCAGTGAATACTTGGACATTCAAAGTATCAATTACTGGGCTGCGTTTTTGGAAAACAATCCTAATGCTACCCAGGAACAGAAGGAGAAGTTGATGGACAATATCAATTTGTTAGCTAGAGACCATGCCAGATCTCCTGTTCAATGGGACGATTCACCAAATGCTGGGTTCTCTACTGCTGGTGCTAAAGCTCACAAGCCATGGATGAGAGTCAATGACAATTATAAGGAGATTAATGTCGCTAAGCAGACAAACGATCCGGATTCAGTGTTGGGTTATTATCGTAAGGCTTTGAAAGTTAGAAAACAGTTTGCTGATCCTTTGGTTTATGGTGAGTTTGACCATGTTGATTTTGAAAATGATGATGTTATGAGTTTTACAAAGACTGCTAAAGAGAGAAAAGCATATGTTGTTTTGAATTTGAAGCCTAAGAATGTTGAATTTAAGAGTTTGGTTGAGGGTGAGTTGAAGTTGATTTTGAGTGATGTTGATGAAAAGGAGATGAAGAATGATGAGTTGAAACCTTTTGAAGCTAGAATTTACTTGATTCAATAAATGCGCACACGGATATATGTGATCTGGCTAACTGTAGAGAGTTGGCTCTGTTTTGATTTTGCGTTTCTCATGTCATCATATTTGCTTTTCTGTTGATCCTGACTTTTACTATAGTGTTTATATACATTTACCATCCTACGATAATTACCATACCATGTGAATCAGTTTGCATTTCAATATATTTCATTAAACTATAAATTGTTAGTTTTGCTTCTAGTCATGTATCCATATAATAATGACCCAACACAAAAGTAACAATGTACAATAAAGTAAAGCATCTATAGAAGGCAAAAAAAAAATGTCCATGATTTTGAATTGTAATTGATATTGCATTAACCCAAAAGCCTCGAGAGTGCTAGTTATTATGATCATCTTTTTATAAGACTTTTGTGAATTCTTATAATTGAAGTGACAAAGAACTGCTGCCTGTATGCAGTTGTAGGCCATCCTGAATATGATTATTCTCTTGAAAAGTAGCTCTTCCAACCACAGATAACCAGACAGCAAAACGAGCCCCAACAACAACAGGTCCAACATGGAGCAGATATATATGACCAGAATAAATGAAAAACATCTACAAGCTTTCGAGAGGCAAAGAGAGGATCTTGCAACGTATACAGTTACAACAGCACTAACAACAACAAAACAGTCAACTTCACCATCCTCAAATTCGGTTAAGCCTCACATGGACCAGTGGAGAGAATTGAATATTCTTGGGAATCAAATGTTCATGGATGATTCACATATCACCCTTAATAATTCATTTCATTTATTAAAAACCAATCTGTCTGCCTGTCATCTTACCTGATATTGTCACAGCCTCCAAGGAAACTGGAGCCTTGGACAATTACAGACATCCAGATACTATAAAGAAAGCAATTGTGAAGATAGAAACAACAGCCAACAGTGGAAATTTCTGAGTCTGCTTCTTCCGATTATGAGAATATCGATGGTTTTGATGATCTAATGGATGGTACTTCAAGAAAGAAAGGTTCTGTCAAAAAGAATCTTGCTTCCGCTCTTAACACCTCTACTTCTTCTAATTCTGTTATTGTTCCTAATAACTCTCTTGGTCAACTTGCTGCTGTTGATTCTGCTTCTGTTGTTTCTGCTTCTGCTGTTTCGTCTTCTGGTATTTTTGCTTCTGGTTCTAATAACTCTTATGCTCAACCTACTTCTGTTGCTTCTGTTTCTGGTGTTTCTACTTCAGGCCAAAAAGAACCTTCCTTCCGCCCATACCAGATATACGGCGCAGTAGTGTAAACGATTTAAAAAAACCTTTGTTGCTGGATGTGTGATTATCAAGAGAAGTACACTTGATGGGCTGTTATCATAATTTCCAGAAGAAGCTCATTGACAATGATGATCCTGGAAGAACTAGCCATTTCATGGAGGATGTGTCCGTTTGTGACCGCCATGGTGCAGAACTCTTCACTTTTCTTACTTCCTTTCAATACGCCATGGTTAATATCAAGAGACCAAGCACCAATGGTCAGTTGAGTATCAAGAAAACAGAAAAGCATATCGGATATTGACGAATGGAAAACCTCGGCATATTCCAAAACCACGAAAAATGAGAATTCTGATACAATTGATTCATTGGAAGTGAATGATGACAAAGATTCGACTGGGTATATCAAAGGCTTGAAAGCAACAATCAATGATTCAGTAAAGAACATATTGGGTGATGATAATTTGGAAAAAGTAAACTGTTGAAGCAGTGAGGCCAAGTGATGAAGAATGATCTCAATGATGATGTTGATGATATTCAAATAATCAAAGTCCATCATGAGACTGAGATAACAAATGAAAACAGTTCAACGTTGCTCAATAACAGACTTTCAAACTGAATGTGGCATTATGAACTGGAAGAAACCAAAGGACACAAACAACAATCCAATGCCACAAGACCAAACCGTTGAATACCTGCAAAAATGACTTGAATTTCTAATTGACTCAGAACAACTACCGGGCACAAGCAACAGGTAAACGTGTTCCATCTCAAGGTATCCAAAATAAGCCAAAGATTGATTGATCACTGCGCTGCGACCTACACCATTAACTCCTACGAACAAACAAACGAATGGTATCAGTAGAAACCAAGCATACACATAATCATCACTTCTTTGGAGACGCTGGTTTAAACTATTTGGACTCCCCTCCTTTTTTCCTTACGAAACTGTTTGCTTATATTGTTTCAACTGGTATGCCTTTATGGAGCTCTCAAACTCATTTGAACCAATTCTTAGATGGATTATACGTTTCCGATACTACTACTGTACACAAGCTCCTAATTTTTCTCTTTTTGGTTTTCTCCTTTTGGTTTTCTCTTTTTGGTTTTCTATTTTATTGTTTTTGTTTCGATTTTTGTAATTGTTTTCTGTACATCTTTGATCCTTTGGTGGCATATCACTATCCATTTGATCTTGAATCTCATGTGCCATATTCCAGTCATCGTAGAGTACATTATTGT
The DNA here is from genome assembly GCA_030579935.1 of Ambrosiozyma cicatricosa. NCBI lineage: Eukaryota > Fungi > Ascomycota > Pichiomycetes > Pichiales > Pichiaceae > Ambrosiozyma > Ambrosiozyma cicatricosa. The sequence goes on along the minus strand of JAKTRY010000057.1, from coordinate 37,179 downwards.
AAAGGAAAAAAACGTACCTAGTCTGGAGCGGTTCTGGGGTTATTAAAACGTCAGTTTTGAGCAACTCTATGGTGTACTTGGGAATGTTTTGAAGTTGGGAAGGGAATTTCAAGAAGAAGAGATCCTCCAAAAAGTGGACGCCGAGGAGGCATGGCAGACAAAAACCACGTACCGGGAGCTCTCACGAACCTCGTAATCGAGTTACCCGTCCCTAGCAGTCTGCAAGCTTTGAAGCTCTAGCAGCTCTCGCAGTACTGATTTGGATTTTGGGAGTTTTGGCTATACGACGATCTATGTTACAACCTGTTCGGTATGTACCGACACTATAACTAAGTTAAAATGATATTTCAAAAAGTTCAATAAATTATAATCAAGATATAAATTGTTGGTTCTGATTCAACTGAAACCAGCTGTACAAACTCAACCAAATCAAAAATAACAATGTACAGTCAAAATTATAAAGTTAAAAGATAGCAAAGTAGAAAGTCATGGTAAATTAAAAAAGTCGCCATTCACCATATTATGAATTATATCATCAATCAAACATTGATGCAATAGTGCCATAGTATACAGAAAATTTATTTAGAGTGATTCACATAGCCACTTGTTATTCATGAGGCGTAGTCACTGCGGACGGTCTAAAAAAATTTACCCCAGGCTGAAAGACCATGTGGAAAATTTATGGCAAAGTTCCAAATTCTAGTACTATCCTATGTTGCATGAATTTCAGAAATTCCTATACAAAAGTCACCTTGCTTACAACAACACTCCCTCAATTAACCGCTAATATATTACCAATCTTCTAAGTTAAAAAATTCACTTGAAAGTTGACCGATATAATTTCAAACTGACCAGAAAACACATGACTGTTTTCTGTTGTTGAAACACCGCTTTAAAAAAACATGTCATTGTTCAAATTTTTAGTTACTAGGTCATTCTATGTTGGTTGACTAAGCTGCAAATACTTCAGGGAAACCAAAGGCCATACTGTTAATGAAGACCAAGATAAAATTTTCGAGCAAAGAACAAGTTGCTTACAGCATTTTCAATGGTATTTAATGTCGAACTCAAGTCAACTGTTTTTCATTGATGAGCTATATCTAGTAGAAAATCACTGGATTGATATCCACAAGCATCTTGGAAAGAAGACTGTCTGTTTTCAATAAACACATGCTAGTTTGGCACTGCGCTATTTTCTTTGCTACTATCCGAATAATTAGCTGTTGTCATGAGTTACAGAGAAATTTACTTCTTGAAAACCAAAATTATCTCTGTGTTAGCTTCTGGGACATTCTTATCATTTTTATGGATAACTGGAATGAAAACAGATAAATTCAATTCTTAGATACTGGAATTCTATAAAAGGGTGTCAACCCCCTTCTACTTCTGTTTCCATCTTGACCCACCTTTTTCTTTCTTGTTTGCCCATCTATTCACCCAGAAATCACACAAAACAAACCCTTTTCACCTTTCAATCACTATTACTCACATAAAAACCAACAATGCAAGCTGCTTCTTCTACCTTATTCTCATCAGCTGATGAAGGAGAGTTCCACCAAATGAATCCCACCAAGATGAGCATTGATTCATCAAATGATGCTTCTTCATTATGTTCTGATGTCGAATCAGATATTTTTTTTGACTGTGAAGAAACTATCCAGTCTAGTATAAGTTTAGACATGTTTTTCCATTGTGAAGAGGATAATGAATCAGATACCTGTTCCATTATCTCTATTGAGTCTAGTGATGAATACTGTGTCTGCTCTACAGCAGAAGCTATCGATTTCTTTTCAGAACTAGTCAAGGGTTGTGATTCAAACTTGGTTACTATTTCTGGATCCGCTCCTCTTGAACCTCCTATTGATCAACAAAAGATTGCATTTCCATCTTGTGCAAGTGCTGACTATGAACAATTATCTTGCTCTAACTATCAACCATTTAATGGTGTTTCTGACCATATTCTGATTGATGATGTTGACGAGGATGATCACGGTCTGTATGCTGCTCCTGACTCTGCTTGCTCCATCATCTCCATTGAAGCAAGTGAGGAATATTGTGTCTGCTCTACAGCAAAAGCTAACGCTTTCTTTTCGGAGATTGTCAAAGTTTGTGATTCGAACTTGGTTACTATTGCTGGCTCTGGTCCTCTTGAACCTCCTATTGGGCAACAAAAGATTACCTTTCCTTCACTATTATCATGCTCTGATTACCAATCTTTCAATTGTGTTGCTGACCATATTCTGATTGATGATGTTGAACAAGACTATGACTTGCAAAGCACCTGCTATTCCATCTCACCCGCTTTTCCTATTTACTCAGAAAGTGTTTCAGCAAATGAGTCTTCATCACTCTTTTCATCTTCATTGCCTACTGATGTCAGTGTCTCTGATCTATATTCCAGCTTTGAATTGAATCCTGCTCCTGAAATTGTTGAAGGAAGCTGTTATGAGGATGAGTATTATTCTCCTTATGATCCTGCTAAACTTATCTACAGAATTTGCATGCAGGTTTGGAATTTCTTCTCTAAGTGGTGGCACAAAGCAACAAAGAAGGTCGATGAAGATCACACCTTTATGAAGCTTGGAACGATAGTCTGATAAAGTAAGACTAACATCTGAAGGTTCTCTGTAACAGCATAGAGCATTGGTAATGCTTCGTCAATTTCTGTTGCAAACTCAATTATTACAAAATTACGCAGTATACTCCTTCCAAAAGGGATCCGGCAAAGTTGAATCATCGAAGTTTCATCTTAATGGCTTCAAATTGTTACGCTTGCAGGTTCAAGCTTCTAAGGTTGATGAATTGACGCTGGGATTATTATATGGCTGGAATTTTAAATTATCAATACAAGGGAGTTGTTGCTGAAGATCTGTTCTTTTTTTTGATTTACCTAGCAGTTCTCTGTTTTTCTTTTTATTATTCTTGTTTTACTCATATCTGAATTCAAATTCTAAGGCTTCTTACTTAAATTTGTTTATTTAGAGTAACTTTGAACCATGAATTTTAAGTTCTTTGTCAAATCTGAACTTCAAACATTACAGGACAAAAATCTTCTCCAGAACTCATTAACTAATGGAGGCTGCTGTCTTCAGTATGGTCATTGGCGTCCATCAATTGTTACAATTGTCTTCCTTGCTTACCCTGCTTTCAATTATTATTCCATGAAAACTAGCTGTTTTGCCACCCATTGAACACCATTGAGTGTACATCAAATTTAGCTGTCTTGGTCTACCACATCGTTTTATGAGCGAGAAATTGATATTGTGAAGAATCAAAGAGCTATAAAAGGAGCTTATCTTCCTGCACTTCAGTTTCTCATCTTTTCTCATCATTTTCTTTCTGATCTAAACATCAACTCTTTTCTTCACTAAGAAACTCAAGTTATTTACTTCTTGTCACAATCCAGAACTTTTAACCAGAAGAATCAACAATGCAAGTTATCTCTTCTTCCTCTTTTTCAACCCCAGCTGAACCAGCTTACACTCTGTCTCCTGTCTCTCCAAAGAAAGTTGATTCAACAAGTGATGTTACCTCAATTGATGGCAAAACAGAGTTTCTTTTGGATTCCCAACAAGATGATGATTCTGATACAATTTCTATTACTGTCACTGATTCTACTGATGGGTTTCATGCTTGTTCTACGACAGAAGCTAACCTGTTCTTCTCAAAACTTCTTGACGACTGTGGTTCCACGTTAGTTTCTGTTTCTGACTCTGGCACTGTTGGACCTTCTGCTTCTGGTTCCAACACTTGGGCTAAACACAAAACCACATCACCTTCTATCATTAATCTCAACGTTATCGAATCAAAAATCTCAAATAACAAGTTTTCAGAAGTTGTCATTGATACTCTGTGAAGATGACTTTATTAATGAACCTGAGTTCCATGGAATTTTTGTTGCCCTGTTTCACCTCCTGTTTCTTTCTTTACTGAATCTGAAGAACCGGGTACATTTTGTCCATCAATATGGTCTTCCGTCGTTGTTCCAGTTCCTATGCCTGCTGTTATATCGGTTTCATCTGATAAGCCATCTCCTGAAATTGTTCAACATACCTTGATTTTTGTCCCGCTGTTTCCGAAACCAAAACCGTTAGAAGAAGAGAGCAATTTTGGAACCATATTTGCCATTGGTTCTATAGAAGAGGAGATACTAACATTCCTACTTCTGAAGAGAAATATTCTGAAGAGCAATCCATCACCTCATCTCATGGCTCAGACTCTATTACCTTGGCTAATTCAACACTTACTTCATCAGATTCTGACTCCACAGCCACAGATAATATTGAATCCAGCAAGAGTTGTTCGTCTTCTAGTTCAAGTACCCTTTCCTTAAAGGCCAGTACATCTAAGTGTTATTCTACTAGAATCATTTATGCTCCAAGATTACTTTCCACAAATGTGTGTGAATTGTACAAAGAAACACGTGGAAAATTTCAAGCTGATAGGTTGAAACAAAGAGTGTCTCGTGGTTAGAAGGCTATAAGGTCTAGTTGCTACCCACACAAATGATGTTATTCTTTTCGTATTTTCTCTTTATAAGTGTTTCTGATGTGTTTATGACATGTATATAATAAATTTGAATAAAGTTACTTTGTCGAATCCACTGTGATCTGAATCAAAACAGAAATTGGGATGTCTTCAGAAATTAACGTACAAAGTAGAATTAGACTTGCGAGGTACCATATCTCATAGCTATCGAATTTTATACGGACCAATCGAGTTTACATGTGCGGGTCTCTACAAGTATACCTAACTTAATATCTATATGTACAGTAATAAGTATAGCACAGCCTACTATACATGTACTGCTGATGACGAAATGATTTCAGAAAATAAAATAAACTTAAATTAAATCAATCATGCCATAAATTGCTGGTTTTGATGAACGACCAGCTGGTAATTTATAGAGTAATACAGTTAATCCAACCAACCAATTCAAAAATAACAATGTACAGTCATGCAAATTAATAGAAGATATAAAAAAAATTTCAGCAATGAAGTTGGATTATAGGAGTTCAAACTTCCATATGTAAGTGGTAACATGTTGAAATCCGTCGTAGAAGAAATAGATGCATGTGGGCATGCAGGCATGAGGGCTTGAGCCAATCAGTTAATTGAAGACTTCATCATGCATGGGTATGGCTAAACACTTGAAATTTCACTTGATGAGCTGTACTGGAGTTTTGAAACTCGATCTTTAATACCAGTAAGATGTTTAACTCAATGTTTTTTTTACAGTATTTGAAGCTTGGTGGCACCATGCTTAATACATGAGAGAAGCAACAGTGAAAATTTGACAGCTGAATATAATTAGGAGTGAATCGATATCTCATGCATCCAGATCGTCAGCTATACGAGAGGTATGTGGAAGTAGAAAGTTATTTTGGTGGGCACCAAACTGCAACATCCATGCATGATATTCAAACAGTTGGAGACAATTAATTCATCAGTTCTATATATGATCAACAAAAGAAAGTTTCGTTTCCTAAAATTGTGGGAGCTCTAGCTTTATTTTCACTTCGTCAATTTTAAATGAAACAGGTTTCAAAGGGAAATTTAAGCTCATTCAGGTCCACCAAAGCTTTTGAATTCAACGGAAACCTTTCCCCTCTGGATGCAGTGTTCAAGAGAGTGATTAGCGAATCATGGAAGATCATGCAAGCTACCTTGGGTTCACCACGCAGTTAAACAGTAGTTTACCAATTAGCAACTTCTTCTGCAAAGTCTTGCAACCAAAACAAACAATTTGGAGTTGGTCGACATAATAAGCTATTGTCTTGATTTAAAACTGAAATTTTTCCTTTTTTTTCAGTGAAATTCCAAAGCACAGTTTCAAGGTGATAGACATTTCAAAAGGCATGCACATATATTTCCACATTAAAGCAAGGGAATTAAATTCAATCTAAAGCCAGAAGAAAACAACCCAAGAAGGTGACTTCCATAAGATTCTAATCATTAATTTGGAGAAACTAATTTGGATTTTGTTGTGCATCCATCCCAACATGGTACCACCTCTCTAGCTTGTGGAGCATTATAACAGTTGATTCAACATATACTAAACTTCACCTGGACAATTGATAGCTGTCTAGAGTTCAAAGACAAACCATCTGGATTTGATCGATATCATGAGTTGCACCACATGTGAGATGTCAATGTAATTATAACATTAAGTCATTAAACAATGACCCGTACTTCTCAAAGGAAGTGGAACATGGATATATTATGAGTCTGCGGTCTTTTCCTCTTAAGAACTTGTAACACAACAGTCAGTTTTTCTTCCATTGGATACAAACGGGCCGGACGGCATGCAACAATTCGGTGAAATGCTTTTGCATTTGTGTCCATTTTGGAGATATGATATTGCATATGTGTGCCTCGCTATACTTTGTAAAATCCATAACGTTAATCAATCTATCAATCAATCAAATAGAATATATTTCCTCCAGCTTATCTTACGTTCGCCTTTCAAATAGTGACCTATAGTAACTCTGGCCTAGCTGGTGGATCGTTCGTGGAAAATCAAACCCTAAAAACCGTCAGTTAGAAATAAACAAGAGCAACCGTTGCAGCAAAGAGAGATACCCAGATAACGATACTTACCAAGAGCTCAAAAAATTGGCTTCCATAGGGATATTTCTAGCTTTTTCAAACCTAATCTTATGTATAATGACATTCCCACCTTTGACAGTACTCACACTAGAAGAGAGTACCCAGTCAGACCTGAACCTAATTCATCCTCAAAGTACATAATGGAAGAATCGTTAAATTTGACTTTAATTCTAATCGTTGATGAAAGATAGTAGCAAGCAAAACCACACAGACACCGTATACAGATATGGGAAATGAAGCAGTTAATGAACACCAGTTACCTTGGATGGAAGGGATGTCATATATGGAGATGGAGATCTGGGTATGTACAGGAAAAGAACCAATTCTTAACCTATGCTTCAATTTGAGCAATTCAAGCTTACCGAAAAAGCATCTTGGATCGTTGTTTGTTGCGTTGGGTTGTTTAATGACAGGTAGAGGTGGAAAATGATAAAAGAATGGTGAATTCAAGTTGGAGTAAGAAACAGGAAATTGAGCTGTATTTGTAGCCAACAGATTGGCTGACAACTGAATAGAATTTAAATTTAAATTTTTACGTTGGGAATTCAAAAAAAGTGGCCAGTTTTCGACATCCAGTACGTTCAACTTCGAAGCCGTTGTAACTTAGCATGCCAGTGTCCAATCAACCTCCAAGTTCCATATACCGCGACAAACAAATAGCCCAGTTTTAACAATTCCACCGCTAGAATTACCCAGTTCCCTGATCAACTTCGTACATGTCATTAGCTGGTCAATGGTCAACATCATCGATCATATCTCATCGTTTTTCTGATGCAAACCATTAACTATATGTCTACTTAAGCATCAGTACCTAGGAGTGACCTCCAATACTTGACAAACCAATAACAAATCGTAGACTAACACCACCTATCACCACCTGTAGGTCATCCATGATATCATCATGGTGACATTATCTCCAACGAAGCCGAACACTGACCAATTTAACTCAAACAAAGTACGTCATGCAATCATTGATCAAATAGGAGGCAAAATTACCAATTAGACATTAACCAGTGAGTATAGTGGTATTGGTTCTGACACAACCCATTAATTTGCAGGATGATTGATTAACGATCAAGCAGACTAGAAGTTATATGGTCAAGGACCTTTGGCGTGACAGGTTTAGTGAGAATATCAGCCAGTTGATCAGCAGTGGAGACATGAGACAAGGTGAATTCACCTTTCTTGAACTTGTCAATCAACAGTTGACATCTAACGGCATAGTGCTTGGAACGAGGTGAGAAGTTACCATTGGTATCGGTGTTGATGGCAGAGGTGTCAACAAGAACATGAGGAACCGCAGAAGAGTCAATAAAACCGATAAATTGAACAAACGAGGGACACCATGTGAGCTCATTTACAGCCATCACCATGGCCTGACTTTCAGCTTCAGTTAATGATTGCCAAACCAGCGGAATGTACTTGGCCTTCCATTGGACTGTGTTGGAGCTAATTGTATCATATAACCATTCATGGATTTCCGTGAAGTCACTTCTTGAGCCTAGTCGCAGTCAGTGTAGCAGTCGAGTGAACGATGTGATGATATTGATGAGTCTGGTCTGTTGTATGCTACTTTGAAGTGTTGATGATGATAGACGTAGTTAACCACCCTGAGCAGTTGATCAACCACAATTGGACATAGTATGGTGGCATATGTGGGCTTTGAATCCCAGACGAACCAGCGTCAGGATTGATCTTTAGCGCTGAATCAGCAACATCACCAGGAGTCAGAGTAGTTGTATCAATAACGGAATCATGGTCAGAGTTGCCAGTTGTATCAGTATCAGAAATGAGACCAGAGTTACCTGAAGCGGCAGAATGACCAGAGACAGAATTTCCAGATGTACCAACAGACTTAGAAGTAGAAGATGGTTCAAGTGGACAGGCAGTTGATAGACCCCACTGTAACAGCAGTAGTAGCATTAGTGGAAGCACTAGAGTTAGAAGCAGATAGAGCAGATGAAGTAGATGAAATTGATCAAACCCCAAATCATCCATCACCATCCATCCCAACTTCTGATCCAAGTTTGGGTGCTACTGGTAAAGCTATTGCAATCAGTGACTATGATGATCAATCTGTTGAAAACTCTCCACCTACTCCATTGTATATTCCATCACAACCATCTGCTATTGTGCAAACTTCGATCGGTCCTATTCCAAATTCTTCTGATACGAATCAACCTCTGTAAACTCAAACGAGACCACTTCAAATGATTCCAGTGCATTAGGTATTTCCTCTAATGCTGTTGCAAGACGAACAATATCGAGAATATCTCATCAATCTGAGTCAATACGTTCTCTTGCCTCTCAATTGCCTAGCAGACAGCACAAAAAGTCTGTTAAATCTAAAGCTGGTACTTCCTCAAAATTGAAAAATCGAATGAAGGTAACCAAGTCCAAGACTGCTGGTACCTCTGATACAAACAGCCCTTGAGGTATATTATCATTACCACCACCACGAGGTTTCCTTTTGCCTTTGGCAACTGAGTCATTGGCAACTTGAAGCAGAGAGGAACCATCATGAGAGAGCGCAGACCAAGAATCAAATTTTCGGACTATTTTCTTTGGTTTGGATTTTGAGTTGGAAGAGCCAGACCCACTACTGGCCATACCTTGAACAACAGCTGGGGTACCTGATTCACTGTTCAACACAGGACCAGGTACAGCAGCAGGAATCTCAACATCTTTGGCATCCTTAAATTTCTTCTTGTTCCTCTTAGGTTTCTTCTTCTTGGCCTTCAGTATTTGAAGAGCATCATTTAATGATGGAGATGTATTATCATCATTCAGTGATGGAGGTCTAATGTGATCATCCAGACCGCTCGCTGGGCGAGGGGACGAATCACTAGAGTTGGTTGGGTTTAGAGTGGAGATTAGATGTTCAGAAGGTAACGATGTTGCCGTTGGAGAAGAGGAAGAGTTGACATAAACAGAAGGAGATTATGTTGATGTTGATGTTTGTGATGTTTCAAGGAGTGAGTTAGGTTTGACAATTGAGATTGTTGCTTTGTCAGAGTCATGAGACTCAGCGAAATCACCAGCAATGAATGACTGAAGATTTTCTGTTGGACCATTGCCTTCGACGGTATTAGGCACCTCAGTGGTACCGGGATCACCAAGATTAGCCATGGCCTTGATCTCGGGAACACCAGAATGAATAGAAGCGACAGTGGACTCACTATCATCAATGGTTTGAGGAGTGAATTCGTCATGTACTCCACCTAAGTTAGCCTTGGCCTTGACTTTAGGACCACCAGACACACCAGATGTATCCGACACAACAGAGCCAGAACTAGAACTAGCCAACCGAATGTAGTATTGCCCTCATACCCATAACGAGATCTGAACGATTGATCAGTGTGGATTTCAGCTGCTGAGGCGGCACCTCCAAGTCTAGATGAGTCAATTGGAACACATTTAGAGACAGACGGAGTAGCGTCAATTGGATGACCATCTTCTCCAATATCAAAAAGATCATTGTGTGGATCATATAATGGAGACACATCAATAAATTTATCAGCCTCATTTTCATATGGGGAATTGGCATACAGCACTGGATTTGGAGGGAACTTGGCAGTACGATCGTGGTAGAGACCACCACGATAGGATCAGGAATGGAATGGAATGAATATTTCATTGTTTTGTTGTTTGATTGTTGTGAGATTGATGAGAGGTTGGCGTCGGGATCGGGATTAAGATCAAGTCAAACACTTATTGATGTGTTGGGTACAGTGGATCAAAGATCCAACGATCAAACGATCAAATTCTTACAAGTTAAACTTACCCGGCCTGAGCCCTGAGGCCTCCCCGTCGACAAAAAAATTGCAAACTCATTGATCGATCGAATCATTACGTGTCCACTGTCCAACCACTGTCAAACGCGTATGTACTACTATACACACATACGTTCGATAAGTTCTAGATCATTGATCTATCAATTGAGTTTCAACCTAAATTACACTGCAACTGCAACTGCAACTGCAACTGCAACTGCAACTGAACTCCTCTCCGCCATAAATCTTTATCGTACACATACGTAATGCTATCTATATATCTATGTTTACTGATTACTGTTTACAGTGCCCAACAATTTTTTTAGTCTCAATTCCATACGTTAATTATGGGGTGTATAGAGGGAGGAGATGTTTGATCCGGCGAGGGATGAGGGAGGGAGCTAGGGAGACAGCCTGCTGTAAAAATTGGTCTTTTCACTATGGGCCATAATTATGAAATTTGAAAATCTGAGTCTTGGAAATGGAAATTGATTTGAAATTCTCTCCTCAATGAAGGAAGGTACTTTGGGGTCGTGTTGATGGACCTCGGGATTTGGATGATATGATATGATATATGATGAGAGCAGTAATGTAAATATCAATTCATAAAATATGATGCAAAATACAAGTGTACAGTAACATAGAGAAAACAAAAAGAAAGAAAAGAGGGAAAGAGTAGTAAGATGAGAGAGAAATAATAAAATAAAAACAGGATACGTTAGGTTTGTTTTATAAGAAAGTTAAAGAAACAGTTGAATAAGCAAAATAAACTTAACAACAATTATTTCTTCTTCAAGTTCAAATGAGTCTCAGGCAGCCAATCAGAACCACTTGAAGAACCAGTAGCTTTACCCAGAGCAGCACCAACACCAGCCTTAGCCAGTTTCTTACCTTCATTCTTAGCCAAATACTTAATCAAATATTCTTTACCCCAAAATTCAAACACGGCATAACCAACACCAGCCAAAGTAGCCAACAACACAACAACCAAGATTAAAAACTTAGGATCAAAAGCACTCACTTCAACATCCGAAACATGAACCAAAGTGTTAGTGGAACCCAAAACCAATAGTTTTTCTTGGAAAATAATGTAAATGGCAGGAACAAACAAGTAATCGACATCAGGTTCTAAATCAATACCAACTTGTTGAATGAAATCAACTGATCCTTCAGAACCAACAGCCAACGGACCAATGTTTGTAGCAGTCACGTTGGCCTTCACTTCACCACTGACTGGATCCCACATTTGCCCACCAACACCAACGATTGAAACTTCTTCAGTTTCGAAATTGGTGAAGTTATAATGAACCTTGACGATTTCAGAGTTATGGACAGCTAAAGAGGCACCGGCAGATGGTTGTGGGTGAGAGTCAATTCCATAGGTGATTCTGAAGTTGAATGGTTTTTCATCTGTTGGTGTGAATTTTTGTTTTGGGATTAACGGTTTTTGTTCTGTTGGTTCTTCTGGTGTGGCATCTTCTGTTGCGTGGACAGAGAGTACTGAGAGAGAGATTAAGGATATGATTGATGAGAACTTCATTTTGGAAGGGGTGATGAAGAGGAGAAGGGTAATTGAGTGGTGTGGAGTGGCGTAAGGGGCTAAGAGAAAAGACGAATGAGAAAAGAGGAAACGGGAAAGGGGAGAGGGGAAACGGGAAACGTATCAATACTTATACTCTACTCAAGTTTCAACACAGCACCAACTACAACTACAACTACGAGTCTAAGATCAAGACTGGACTGGCACAGCGCATCACAACAATTGAAATTTCAGCAGTTGAGCATCGATCCGCTGCTTCTGTGGCGGCTTTCTCTCTTTTTCTCTCACTCATTCTACGCTCTACTAAAATCTGCTAGATCACTCTTCAACTGCTAAACTCATAGTGATACGAACCTGAACTCACCCCCTTTCCTTAATAACAACTCATCAATTACAACCACAAAGTCACACAACCACAAAGATGGAAAAATACAACAACTTCAAACCAACATACACGCTTCCTTCGTCCACCACCCAACCCACACAACTCACACTCCCTGAACTAGAACAACTAAAACAACAAATAATAACCCACTTAACAAACCTCAGCTCTAAATTACCACCCAATGTCACGATGGAAACACCGTTGTTGGATGGAAATGGGTATCCTAGATCAGATCTCGATGTTTTGTTGGTTAGATGTGTTAGAAGTGAGATCATTAAAGCTAGAAATGATTTGATTGGTGTTGATGATCTGATTGAAATGCTGGTTCAAGAGAGGTTCCATGCACTTAATAAGAAGAATGATGCTGGTGTTGGAAAGACAGAGAAGGGACATAGTAAAGTGGATGGGGATGGAAAAGTGGAGGCTGTTGTCAAGAAATTACAAATTGATGATGATGATGGCGAGATTGATACAAGAGGTTTGAAACCTATCCTGTCAGTTCATTCAATTCAAAAGAAGTCTCCTGCCGCCCAAGCGAATTTCAAAGAAAATGATTTGATCTTATCAGTAACTTCCAAAACAACTGCTTTGAACGTTACGAATTTCAACAAGGACTTGAAAAAATTACAAAAAATGGTTTTAGAAAGTGTTGATTCGGTTGATAGTGTTGAATTTATCGTTAAGAGAGATGAAGGAGATGCGGAAGGGAAGAAGGTGGTTAAGTTGGCTTTGAAGCCGAAGAAGTGGGTTGGTGCTGGTGTTGTTGGTTGTAGGTTTGATTTGTTTGACCATGTTAGTGCTAGTAATCTCCGTAATCACTTCGGACCAGATAAGGCTGACTCTCATTAATGTTTCCACAGTTTTTTTTCTGCTGTACGTATACTACGATCAATTACTAATTTATGATTGGTCATTTGTGGTATCTGATTTTTGATTGTTCATGATGTTCATTGTCAACTTTCCAATTAGGGCTTATTAATAAATGCTAGGGTTATAAGATGTTGGAATCAATTCAGCTCAGTTCGGTTTAGGTTAGTTTCCATAAACTTCTCATACACGTTCTTTAGTCAAGTTGATCTATATTCACAAGCTTTGTGGCTTCGAGTTTTTGTTTTCTACGTACAAATGACATATAATTTAATGTGTTATTAATTGAAATTTCTCATGACTTTTACAGAAAATGACAAGATCATAAAAACAAGCAAAGAACTAGCTTGCAGTATAAACCAAACATGCAATCCACTCGAACAAGTTTTCCACAAATGATATTTTACGCCTTGATGACCCATATGTGCCTATATGCAAGTTAAAGTCTACCACAATTAGCCCTTACTAAATTCAACATTCAAACCGGGTAATTAACTCCAGATTTAACCATCTCAACCACAACAGGCCGGAAAATTTTCCAAAACCCAGAACGTCAACCCACCAATGAAAAGCACACCAAACACAACAACAGCAACCGTTCCAACAACTGTGTTTGTAAAAACAATTGTTTATCTTTATCCTTACCAAATAGAACATTGGTAAGATAGTACAAGTAATTCATGAACGTCTGCCTATATCACGGACATGACTGTTTCTTAAGTTTGACTCATCATTATCAGGCTCTTCGATCGTTAATTATTATCATTGGGATCCTCATCATTATGATCAATTGAATGTGATTCTGATTCTGCTTCTGCTTCTGCCTCTTTTTGCAAGCCCATTCTAATCATCTTCAACAAATAATCAAAATTGGGATCGAAATCTTGTGACGATGTTGAGGAAGATGAAGACCCAGAACGACGGCGTTTCATTCGTTTGTCTGGGTGCACCGGCCTACGTCTTGTGATCTTAATAAACGCTAATTTCTTATTTCTCATTTGTTTGCTGTTTTGTGGATGTTTAACATATTTTATATTGTTCAACTTTAGGGTCATTGGTATCTTGAGCTGCTATTGTTGTTGGAATATGCACATGATATAGACAGGATCGTGAGCATGAAGATGCATGGATAAAGTGAATGCTAATTATTGGGTTTCATTTTCAGGTAGCTTATTGTGAGGAATATAGCGACGATAATATGTGACAAGGATTTACATACCCCCGGCCATCAAAGAAACTATACCCAAATTTAAGTTGCAACATACACCGTATATATACTAGCCTAATGACAAATTCATAAACTCTGCTTCCTTTTATACCACTTTATTTAACATGCATGCAATTGACTGACAACATAATTTACATAGCGTACAAGCACCAGCTAGTCATCTACTTATATCTATGCACATTCCAGTCTTATAAATTCAACTTTCAAATCAATACATCTAGCCTTATGATTTATCAACCGATCACCTATAAGTGCTAGCGTCCGTACGCACATTCCATTTCCAAATATTGCAATTGATTGTATATCGCGTACAGACAACTACCGTGCTCGGTCATTCAGCCCTTCAGTTATGGCAGTGTTTCAGTTTACCGCATTGTTGTGGGTAATGGCTTCTCCACAGTTTATATCGTGATTCGTAATTAATGATATCATGTTGATAAAGTCTGGGGGTAACTAACGAGCAACAAATTATAAACAGTTTGTATTGAACAATATTGGATTATGAATCATGATGTAATCTGTAATTACCGTGGCACTAGGCCATGAGAACCATATTGACCATGCATGGGCTACACGAATTATATTCTGAGAATATATTTCAAAAATGATACATAGATACTGTATATTTTGATACGGGTGTTGAACATACCTGGTCTTTAACCACCATGCAAAGTAGATGTAAAACTAATCAAGTCACCATCTTCCAAAACATATTCCAATTCACCTTCCAATTCCCAATCTGTGTCATTCACAAGAACCAATATTCCAGGAGTTACTGTAACTTCCTCCAACTCTTCATCCTTGCTTTCTCCATAATCATCCACCTTTTGCTCACCTTTTTGTGTGCTATCGGCATTTTCTTCTTTGGTCTCCTCAATTCCAGAAACAGGAACGACGAACATACATCGATCTTTCTTGTCAACTAAGAGTTTGCGAACTATGGTGTGGAGTAAATCATGGATTGTTGAGTTTTCTCGGATTGTGAATTTTGAGGTTTTGATTCCTCCAAAGATTACATCTAGTCCTCCTCTGTTTTGAATTTTGGTATTGTAATGGAGTTGGGTTTGGTTGTTAGTAAATTGTTTGATCTTGAGTTCAATAGTTTGGTTGCAGTTCAGTTGAGCTTTGGCTGGAGTGATTAGAGATTGTGCCTAGTGGTGGAATAAACTGCAAAGGATTGAATGGACAATTGTCCAGATGATATTCAAGAATGCTTTGTTTTTAATCTTTCAAATGTTGTCTCTAGTCTCCTGAATCTTCCAATCTTTCTAACTTAATAAACCGATGAAACAGCTGTTGATGACTGTGAACAAGATGAATTTCAGTATCCCAAAAGGCAATGGAATTCGGTTAACTTCACCATTCTCAATCAACTGACTGATTTTTTGATTCTGGGTTCTGTTCACATCATGTGGCCATTTGGGTGACGGAATGCTGGCACTTAAGTGTTCTATTCAATTATCTCGAATAAATTAACACTCATGGACATGCAAGTTATGACTCATCAAATGAATATTTTCCTTAAGCTTAACTCCAAGGGTTGACTTGCGTTCTTTCTAGCTCGTTCATGTTTTTCTCTTTCCATAAATCCAATTCTGTTTTCTTTTTCTTCAACATAAATATTGTCTCCACACTGTTGCATTGCTTGAATTTGTTTGTTGTCATTGTTATCACAGTTCAATTCAACTTCGCTTGTCCTACCTAACTGACTCAGGAAAGACTAGACCCATTAGTTTTTTTCCATCTGATTCCAGAACAAACATTCACATGCTCAGAAGTCAAAGTCCACGATCCCCAAAACTTCAAAAAACAGATAATTGTGCCAATTTGAAATCGTAACGTGGTAATGGTAATACATACAAAAATTCACAATTCACTGTAATCGTAGACATATCCAGCATTCTTGTTTGAATTTTCTTGAGCTTGTGTTCTTATCAATTGATTTTCGATTCAAAAATTTTGTTGAACCTTGTTGAGCTTTTCAAAGATTGGGCCCTTCCCTTGAAATCTTGATCTTGTATTCTCTGTGTGTCGTTAGTTCGTATAGGGAAATTTTGGAATCGTTTTATGGGGGTACGTTGTTATGATTTTGGGGTTGTTATAGATCTTGTTGGGGAATTGATCGGTTGGAGTTCCAACTTCTCGAAGAATTAGTAAAATTTGAAAGGACTTGTGACTTGTGCGTTCTCCGATATCTGAGATTTCTAAAAAAATTTTGAAACTTTGGATTTTTGAATTTTTGAATTTTTGGATTTTTTTTTGATATCATGTGTTATTAACCTTTGGAGTGTCGACTAGAAAAAGGTTTGTCTACAGGATTTGCTAGTCTGTGTGCCTGATCTGCAAACGTTGTGTCGACATATTTTATGATGGTTACTTAGGGACTTCAAACTAGCTTGTGAGATGAACATCTAAAATGGCTGTAGTTTGAATTGACTTAACATCGTACACATGGAACATGAAGGAGATATGGATTATTAAATGGAGCTATAGTATAGGTCGTTATACATGCACATAAGGATACACGAAAAACCTCTGTAGCTCAACAAATCAGGAATGCATTAATGAGAACTAAAAAACAAAACTGGAGGATACATAAAAAAACATTGAACAAATTCAGAAATTTTACTATGAATAATCAAACAACGGTATCAAAAGCTAGTACAACCCGTGAAATACCACTAACTCAAAACAAACATCTCTGATAAGCAACAACACCCCTTAATCTCAGTTCTCCTAAGCAACATTAGCGATGGCTTCACACAAAGCCATTCTACAACTCAACGCCAGATCACTATAATGCGTAACCACCTTAAACCCCAACAACTCATGGACATCATCCCCATCCGCACCTGCCTCAGTCAACGCTTCAAAATCACCAAAGTAGTACTTATACCAACAACTGAAATCAACTGTCTCGTATGGTTCTTCAGCCAAGGTCAATCCTTTGCTCCACCAATCCAAACTGAATTGGTTTGCGTCAATGTATGCATCTAATAATTCAGTAGCGTTGTTTAAGTCACCATTGCAGAATTTGGTCTTGAGTAATTGGAGAACTCGGATTACGTTGAGTCTTTTGATGAACGCGTGAAGGTTTTGTTGGTATTGCTGAGGATAGTGTTTGTTTAAGAGTGCCATTGCTGCTGGTAGTGAGATAGTGCGTTGATGTGGACTGCTGGTTATGCTTGATGATTGTTTTGTTTTAGTGTGGTCATGATCGAAATCTTTGGTCCATTCGATTATTAGATCGTCAGTTGTTGAAAGTGATGGATTTAATTTAAACTTGAATAATCTTTCTCGGATTGGAGTTTTTGGTGGTTTGTATGTACTTAACCGTTCCAATTGTAACTGTTGTTGTTGTTGATGCTGCTGCTGCTGTTGCTGTAGTCTTTGATACTGTAGTTGTATCAAATGCTGTGAATACTGAGATGGTATTGAGACTTCTCGTTGTGTCGAACGATTTATCTTCTCACCTGACCCTGAAGTACCTTGGCGTGGAGGTGGACCTTGTTCACGCACCTTCAACAAATGTGAATTATAAGGTTTCTGTTTTTTCACAAGCCATTCCTTCCCTGGAATGTGGTTCTGGGTCTGGTAAAGCTTCTGGGTAAGTCTCTGGAACAGATTGCTTGGTTTTATTGAGTAATCAGTCTGGCTTGAAGTCGACTCTGCTGAACTAGATCGAACTGCTTCTTTAGATGGCAAACTTTCCTTCACCTGATTATTTTTCTTGTTGATGTGCATATTGTTCAATTGCGGTATCCGACTAGGACTAGTAGTCTCAGATTGGGATTTGTTTTTAGCTTTGGAATTTAAGAAGAGTGGACACTCACTTAACTTTCTAACAGGTGAAAAGGACTCACTTTTATTAATCATCTTCTGAGACAATTGTAAATCAAGTTGTCTTTGCTTCTTAGGACTCAAATGGATCTGTTGAGTCAATTGAACTTTTGATGGACTTGGAACAGAATGGGAACGTGGACGGGAGGTAGTATCTGTTTCTCGAAGTGGAGTTTTTCTGATTGGCGTTTTCTTAGGAGACTCTTGGAATGGTGAAGATGATCTAGATTTATCAGATGAATCAAGGCTGATGACTTCAGATGAATTACTAATATGATAATTGCCATAAAATGGGTTTCCTCTCTTGTTTTCTGCTTTTAATTTTGATGATACCTGTTTCAATGCTGATGTTGATTGTTTTTCACGTTGTGACTTTGTCGTTCCTGTTATATCAAATCTCTTGGGTTCTCTCTTACTGGCAGTTTTGAATATGTTTGAAGCATCCAATTTGGATTGAGCGGTTATACGTCGAATCTTTGTAGGCCGAGGATTCGAATCATTGTGTTCGTGTGAGTCTTTTGCATTCGTAGCTTGAGGATGATCTTCATCATTCGTACCAGAAACCTGCGTATCATTAACATTTGGATATTCTTTATTAGCAACGGTTTCAGACTCTTTGGGAAAAACCGTAGGTTCAAATTTGCAAGGAATGGTGACCGCTTCGTTGACTTTCTCAGATCCATTTTCATCATTTTGCTGTCGCTGTTCTTTCGAAATTGGGTTGGACTGTTGAAACTTTCTTTGATTATTGACAATATCAGTGAATTTCCTCTTTATAAATCCTTGCAGTTTTCTGAACTGTTCTTGACGATCGATCAACTGAGATCTCATCAATTCAGCTTGTTGTTCATGGAACCTACGTTGTTCTTCACGGATACCTTTAATCTCTTCATGAATTGAATTCATCTTATCCGAAAGTTGACCCATACCAGCACTGAAATCAGCACTATTCTGCTCCTTGGATTTCTCTAGCGTCCTGAATCCTTCTTCTAAAGCGCCAACCAAATCGGTGACTTGTTCCAGCATAGCATCGTCAAAAATGGGTCCTTCGTCTACTGATTTTGTTTGATTGTTTGGTTCAGTTGTCATCTGTTGTTTACGAAGTTCGTTTTGAGAATGGATAAAATCGTATCTTTGTCGCCAATAATTCTTCATGGATTCATTTGCATTCACTGCTCCATCTTCTTTCTTATTGTCATTTTCTGGTACTTCATTTTCATTATTGGAAGGTCGTATATCATCATCCTGTAGAACTTCAAAACTAACACCATTGGGATCATCAATTTTGTCATCTTCTTCTTGCTGTTCTTGCTGTTCTTGCTGTTCTTGCTGTTCTTGCTGTTCTTGCTGTTCTTGCTGTTCTTGCTGTTCTTGCTGTTCTTGCTGTTCTTGTTGCTTCTCTTGTTCCTGTTCGTCTACAGACACAACACTTTGTGATCTAGTTGAAGTTAAATCAATCATCTCACTCTCATTTTCCTCTTCATCTTCTTTATCAAAAGGATAATGAGCCCAATCAGCAAACTCATCATTGCGATCCATTCTCATAACACGGTGAGGATCAAAAGCATGTCTTGGAGTATCGTCACTTTCTTCCATTAATTTTTGAACCATTTCTTCAACTTGTCTTTTCGTGATTGTTGCACGTAAACTGTTTTTCGTGGCTCTACGCCTTGTCCAATCAATGTGTTTCGATTTAGATCTTCTGTGTCTTGATGCCATTTTTTGGAACCCGATGTTGTTTGAATTCAGTGAATCAATTGTGTTATCTGTCTGATATTGATCTGATGAGAATCAATCCATTCCAAGTCACTATGTCATGATTTTGCACTTGGTGTTCACTCTTCTCTTCATCTCTTACCAACGTTCTGGAATAATGATGAGCGTCCCAGGGTCAAAAATGTACTGCCACACTAGTATCCCACATCACCACACCGCCACATCGCAACAACAGTTACCGTCTATCCGCGTTTTCTAGTAATTTAATTTGTGATTTTCATTTGAATTTTGCACCCCCGCATTGACAGCCAATTGCGCCGTACGTGAGTCATCTCTGAAAAACATTTTTTTCGGTTTTTTGGCTTATTTTTCAGGCTCTTCAAATTCATTTAAAATGACTGATTTCCCCCTGTTTTCTAATTCAACTTTTTCCTACATATATTCCCCTAAAATCATACCAATTGATATTCTTCACATCAAATCACTAAATCATCTTAGTCACCACACACAAAAATGCCAATGCTCAAAGATCCATCTCAGAAGTACAGGCCATTTCAATCCAATCTCAAAATCACAAAGAGATCGTGGCCAGACAAGACTTTTTCCAAACCTCCAAGATGGCTATCCACAGATTTAAGAGACGGTAATCAATCACTACCGGACCCAATGTCAGTGGCTGAAAAGAAAGTGTATTTCCAAAAACTGATTGATATTGGGTTTAAAGAAATCGAAGTTGCCTTCCCATCTGCCTCACAAATTGATTTCGATTTCACTAGATGGTGTGTTGAAAATGCTCCTGATGATGTTAGCATCCAAGTCTTATCTCCTTGTAGACCTGATTTGATCAAGAGAACAATTGAATCTTTAAAAGGCGCCAAGAAGGCTACTGTGCATATTTATCTAGCTACTTCAGATTGTTTCAGAAACATTGTGTTTGGTTTATCCAAGGAAGAAACTTTGAAGTTGGCTACTGAGTGTTCTAAACTAGTGAGATCATTAACCAAAGATGACCCAACCCAAAAGGCCACCCATTGGGATTTCGAATTCTCTCCAGAAACTTTCTCTGATACTCAGCCAGATTATGTCTTACAAGTGTGTGAATCTGTGAAACAAGCATGGAGTCCAACAGCTGAATCACCTTTAATTTTCAACTTGCCTGCCACAGTGGAAATGACTACTCCGAACGTGTACGCTGATCAAATTGAATATTTCTCTCAGAATATCAGCAACAGAGAAACAGTGTGTATTTCACTACATCCACATAACGATAGAGGTTGTGCCGTTGCAGCTGCTGAGTTGGCTCAACTTGGAGGTGCTGATCGTGTTGAAGGTTGTTTATTCGGAAATGGTGAGAGAACAGGTAATGTTGATTTGGTCACTTTGGCATTGAACTTATACACGCAGGGTATTTCGCCAAAGTTGGATTTCAGTGATATGAAATCTGTCATTGATGTGGTTGAGAAATGTAACAAGATTCCAGTTCATGCTAGGGCACCTTATGGTGGTCAACTTGTCGTTTGTGCGTTCTCTGGATCACATCAAGATGCAATCAAGAAAGGATTCAAGAAACAAGAAGGCAAACAATTCTGGCAAATGCCTTACTTACCTTTGGACCCAGCAGATATTGGAAGAACTTACGAGGCTATCATCAGAGTCAACTCTCAAAGTGGTAAAGGTGGTTCAGCATGGATCATTCTCAGAAACTTGGAATTGGACTTACCTAGAGGCCTACAAATTGAGTTCTCCAAGATTGTTCAGAATCAAAGTGAATACCTAGAAAGAGAACTGAAGGTTGAAGAGATTGTCAATTTGTTCAAGAAACAATATTTGATTAAACTAGATGACAGCGACGACGATTTCTCAGATTCTTTCAACTTGGATCACTACGAAATTAAAAACAAGTCACCAAAGGAAAGAGCTATCACTGCAACGATTTCCAAGGCAGGTCACGCCAAAATCGAGCTCGCTGGTGAAGGTAATGGTCCAATCTCTGCCTTCACTAACGCTTTGGCTAACAAAGTTGGCGCTTCCATTAAAGTTGTTCATTACCATGAGCATTCCTTAGGTGACGATTCTAACTCTAAAGCTGCTTCTTATATTGGTTGTACTGTGGACGGCCAACAATTCTGGGGTGTTGGTATTGATGAAGATGTCTCTGTTGCTGGTTTCAATGCTGTGGTTTCTTGTTTCAACCAATGTGTGGCTAAGGGTGTTATCAGTATTTAAAATATTATTTATAAAGAATCACTAGTTTAAGTTTACTTGTTTCGTTTGTACGTGCGTTATGGTTTATTTATTTGAATTTTAAAGTTGGTTATTGGCTGTGTGTCAATATGCACAACAACTATCTCCTTTTTTGTCCCTAATAAATAATATAAATAGTAAACTGTGAACACTAAGGTGAATCATCGAAAAGTCAATCTTGTATATTTCTGAGATATCATGCCTTCAATCCCAACTCTTCCAACAACTCATCAATGGAATCTAAATCTCTATCGTACTGACTCACGGCGACCTCATCCACATAGTCAGCCTTATCAAACATAGCATTCAAGATTTCATCTGCATCTTCATCAATATGATATTTTTTCCCCAAGAAATATCTAATATCATCAATCAACTCAATAGAATCAAACTCTTGACGAACATCCAATCTCTCTGAACTTTCCTTAACTGCTTTCTTGAATTCTTTTTCCTTGATACACTTGCTCAAATCCTGTGCGAGAATGTACGCCGCATGATGCTCTAGTCTTGGTAACCTTGTGAGCCAGCCAACTCTGAGCACTTCGTAGATTGATACTTTCTTTGTTGGAAGTTGTGTCAATGACAGCGCTGCTGTTGTCTTGAGTCTATCAATTAAGAGTGAGTCTGAGAGTAAGATTAAGTCAATTGCCATAGCATCGTCCTTGATTGCAACTTCATCATGATATAGGTATGCCAATAGTTGTTCCACGACTTCATCATAGGTGTCTGAATAAATATTGAAGTCGATTGGAAGACTGATAACTGGAATTGCATCAGGGTGAGTCTCAAAGTGGGTCAAGGTGATTATGTTGTTCTCTGGATCGAAGACTGGTTTATCTGTGAAAATGGAGATTTCATCAGAGAATGAAAAGTCGGGACTGGCTGCTGCTTTAAATAATGTTTCATAGTAGTCTGCTCTTGATAAAATAGAACGATGTGCTGGGTAGTATACGAATATATTTTCTTCACCTGATTTTATGACTTGACCCTGATCGAGTTTCAGGATCACATCTGCTCCATTGTCTTTAATCAATTCCAATTTTTCAGATGGTGTAATTCCAACACCATTGTGTTTGATGAGTTTATGTTTCAAAATTTTTTCCTCTAAGAAAACTTTCAGTTTTGTTTTTGTTCTTTGGTTTAGTTTCCTTTGATAATTGTTTCTGATCTTAACTCTTTCTTTCAAATCTTTGTTCAAATCGCAGGTGACTTCTAGGTATCGTATCAATTCATCCAGACCTAGATGTGCACATGTATTTTTCAACTGTCTAAAATCTACCTTGCTGATCAATTTTTCATCGATTGTAACAAGATACAAATAATCAACTATGATCTTTACCACATTTACATCGATATCATGTAACAAACCACACTCACCACGACTATACAACTTAGTCAAAGCCAACAGAACAAACCAATGTACTCTAATATCCAACCCTGATCCGAACCCACCTGCCGATCCAAAGATCAAATCAGCAGTGGTAAACTTTGGTTTCTGTAACAATCCAGAGATATGAGCAGCAAAAGGTTGATTCACATCAACTGCCTTGTCAATGTCATAACTTAATAAAATATCTCTGATTTCATCAGTTAAAGCACCATAGATTGCACGGGCTCCATCAAACGTGTCTCTGTTCACAGTGGCACCGTTTTCAAGTAATAGTTCAACTAGTTTTTTGTGACCGCATAAAGATGCTAGAATAAGTGGTGAGTAGTCCCAATTGTCCATTTGATTGAGCTGTTGTTAATGTGGAACATACAAGTGGTATAATGAATTTTTTCTTGTTAGTAAAGTTGTGTTGATGTATTGAAATTTGTAAAAGTCATGACTGTGGAAATTGTGGCACTTACGTTGACACCTTTGGTGATGTAGTGATTGGCCATCTCCATGTCACCTTTTCTGCAAGCCTCACATAATTGTTCAAAATCACCTTGTTCGGGGTCTTCAATTGAGGTCATGTTGTGTTTATTGAGGAAAAAGCCAATTTCTTGTAGAAAAGTGATTGACTTGGTTACTTGGCTTACTCATCAGATCAACTATCGAACTCACTGTTCGCTCGATAAGCAATTTGAAGACAGAAATCGGTGCTCAATCCATGTGTTGTTGTCATCTATGAAATGTCAAACAGTTACTTAGATTACTACTTTCCACAGAAACAAAACAGCAATGAAGATATATCTCAACAAATCACCACGGTCTGTGTCTATTCAATCCAACGGGTTTTGTCTACTGTTGAAAGACATCAGCAGGCATCCTAAAAATCCAAAATTGATCATTGAATTCGTACCTGAAAACAGCATCAGCCTAACGAATTACAAACAAATCCCAACTTTCAAAAAACATGACAACAAAGCATTTGGTATCACAGGTATTATCAACATTAAAGGTTATACATTTGTTGGTTTCATCACTGAAAGAGTGGAAGTTGGTTGTATCACGAAATCACAACGGATGTATCGAATCTTAAACACCAACTTTGTGTGTCTGAACTCTGACGAATTTGACAATAGTCCAAATCATCATATCAATCATCATGATTCATTGTTTTCACCAACAAATGGGACCTATGGTAACAGCAGT
The DNA here is from genome assembly GCA_030579935.1 of Ambrosiozyma cicatricosa. Taxonomy (NCBI): domain Eukaryota; kingdom Fungi; phylum Ascomycota; class Pichiomycetes; order Pichiales; family Pichiaceae; genus Ambrosiozyma; species Ambrosiozyma cicatricosa. The sequence goes on along the minus strand of JAKTRY010000057.1, from coordinate 12,396 downwards.
TTTAATGCAAGCGGTGACGATCAGTCAGCAGCAACAACGCCAATTACGCCTTACCCTCTGTCTATGCCAACTGAATCTTTTGATGAAGGAGATGGTGTCGCTGGAGTCGATGAGTCCCCGATCTATAAAGTCAACAAATTATTGTCTTCCGGTGATTTTTATTACTCTGATAAGTTTGATATTTCATCCAACCTTCAAGAACGAATGGTTAGCAATCTGAATTTCATCAGTTCGTTGGAATGTTTTGATGGACGGTATGTTTGGAATAGACATTTACTCACTGGTCTGCTTTCATTTAAGAATCGTTTATCTGTTTCCGATAGAGAAAGTTTTGATCAAGGTGCCTTTTTGGTTCCTATAATTAGAGGTTTCGCACAAACATTAACTGTCAATGATTCATATTTACTTTCCATCATCTCGAAACAGGATTGTCTGAAACAGGGAGAAATGTTTGGACCGTATTGCATGGATGATGACGGTAATGTTACAGGCTTCATCGAAACAGAGTTGATCATTTCAGATAACAAAGATTTGATGTTTTCATTTGTTTTATTAAGAGGTAATGTTCCATTATTTTGGAAATTTGAAAGTCAGTTGTTATCGACAAAGATTGAATTTCCTAGATCTATTGAAGCTTCTCGGCATTCCATTGAAAGATTTTTTGAAGGACTAGTGACAAAATTTGGAGGTGTTCAAATTGTCGATGCTTTATCTAGAAGAGGAAGTCAGCCTGAACTGAGTGAGCTGTATTACGAAGCTTTGAAGTTTATCGATTATTATCCTAATGTGATACAGTACATGAAGGTTGACGTTTCGAAAACCGGAAATTACGATCTGAACAATGTTATTACTTCACTGTCCGAAGCCTTTAGGAATCAAATGGTGTTTGGTGTGTCTGGTGGGAGTGTACGGTGTAGACAATTAGGTACATTTCTGATCAACTCATTGAACTCAATGGAAAGAATGAATGATATTGCCAAAAGAATTGGTGAAGAGATGATTGATATATTCCATGAATATCTGGGGTTTGAAGTTGATATGGAGTTTTGGAGTCGGCATGCAACGTTATGGAAAGCGAATGGTCTAACTCTGAATAAGATGGTTGAAAGATACATTACGAAAAAAATTAAGAATAAAGCTGGTGGATTCGTGGGAAAGATGGCCGAGCATTCTAAAAAATATGTTGTCAATGCCTCAAGTACAACCAACAATGATATCAATAAGCAGGACCGGTTTGATAGATTGTTAGGTAGAACAGAGAGTATTGAAGTTAAGTTGATCGATCCAATTCATGATTTCATTAGGAGTGAGCTGGATCACAGACGCAATGAATTCACTTCCTTGCAAGAGCTGTTGATTTACGGTGGTACGTTCAACGTTAATGCTGAACTCTATGAAGGTGATTTAAGTGAATGGATTTTTCCTAAAGGTGTTGAACATTCTGACTACGATATGGTTATTATAGGATTGGAAGAAGTTGTTGAGTTGACCGCAAGTAAATTGATTAATATCGATCCTTCCATTAAATTGTTCTGGGAGGACAAAATTCAAAAAGAGATTGGTGATGATTATCTGTTGATTAAAAACGAGCAACTGGGTGGTATACTGTCTTTGGTGTACGTTAAAACAAATCAAATTGATAATATCAAGAATATTGAGAGCTGCTACAAGAAGACAGGTATGAAAGGTATGAGTGCCAACAAAGGTGGTGTTGCTATTAGTTTCACTTATTGTGAAAACAAGTTTTTGTTTATTGTGAGTCATCTGGCAGCTGGTTTGAATAATGTTATTGAAAGACATACGAACTATAAAACAATTGCTCAAGGTTTGCGCTTTAGACAAAACAAGAGAATGAGAGATTTCAATCTGATCATTTGGATGGGCGATTTCAATTTCAGAATAGATTTGCCTAATGAGGTAGTTAAACCATTGATTGAAGCTGGTGATTTGAAAACTTTATTTACGAAAGATCAATTGAACAATCAAATGTCCAAAGGAGAATCATTTCCATACTTTAATGAAATGGAAATCAATTTCAAGCCAACTTACAAGTATGACAAGGGAACAAATGATTTTGACACTAGTGAAAAGCAAAGAATTCCAGCTTGGACTGATCGTATAGTTAGTTGGGCTAGAGGTCTCAATATGGAACAACTTCATTATGGAGCTATTCATGATATATGTTTCAGTGATCACAAGCCAGTGTATGGTGTTTTCAAATGTACTGTTGATAGAGTGAACAGAGAAAAGAAGAGTTTCATAGAAAAGCAATTGTATGAGATTAAGAAAGCTGAGATTAGAAATATTATCAATGATTATTCAAGTTCAACTTATCATCCAACTTTCACCAACGAGGTCACTGATGAAATGGCAAATGAGATGTTTGGTGATGATGATGACGATGATTTCTTGTTGGGTCATGGATTACCTGCTCCTTCAACTAATGAAAGAAAATGGTGGAATAATGGTGGTCTTAGTACTAGAGCTAGATTCCCGGAAGTTGACGAACATGGTATGCGTATCAACCCTGATTTACCTAAAAATCCATTTAAGATTACTAGAAATGATCAGATTTTCCTTGAGCATTGAATTTTATGTCATATATATGATTCAGATCTATATCTTTTCTTTTTTACTAGTGGTTCAAAAAAAAAATATTTGCTAATATTGGGGAAAATGAATAGAGCTAGTAAACAGTACAGTACGTAATTCGAGAGTAAAAGAAAAAGTGTTTATTCAAAATGTAGAATAGTCACTTAGATAGACAACAATTGAATGTCCTTGTTCTTTGTGCTGATGATTTGAGAAGCTTTCCAAGATTCACCTGGTTTCAACTCAACAAAATCATGAACATGGCCTGGTTCAATACAGACCATATTCAAATAACCATTCTTTGGCTCAAAATCACCCATTTCACCGGATTTCTCGATCCATGGGTTCCAAACAACCACATCAGGCAAGTTAACTCTTTGAACATTGTGTAAAACATTACCCCTGTCAATAACTTGCAAGATTTTCTTCTCGGGAACTTGTTTATAAATTCGATCAGTCTCCTTGTCAAAATCAACAGCTGGATGTTTATCGACATAGGTTTCTTTGACAATTTGATCAAAACAGGTTTCACCTGGCAAGTTATTGACTAATGAGTCTTCAATGTCATCAACTCTCAAATAAGTATGGAACAACCAGTTGAACTTCCAAACTTTCTTGTCAGTGTTTTCTACTTCAATTGTAGTCTTTAATTCTTCGTCATCCAACTCAACAGTTAAAAGCAAAGTGAAGTCGTTGTCACCTTTATCCCATTTAGAGTAAACTTCAGGGTTAGCCAATTCTGGAGATAACGCAAATTGAACAGTTGGTGGGTTGGCCTTAGTTTGGCCTAAGAATTCCCAAGTCGAGTTTCTTGCAAAACCATGTTGTGGCAAGTATTTGAAACCTTCAGCTTGTGATTTACCAAACACTGGGAAAACTAATGGGATACCTCCTCTAACTGGCTTGGAACCATCGAGTTTTGCTGCTGTGGAAAGCCAAAGTTGTTCTTCGGAGTTGATCTTCCAGGAGATGACGGTGGCTCCGTAATTAAGGATAGTCAATTGGGTTCTTGGGTTTGATTCAGAAGTAAGAATCACTCTGTCGTCTAACTGTTCAATGGCCATTTTGTTGTTGTTGTTGTTTGGGAAGGGAATTGTGATCAAGCCACAAAAGATGTTGTTGTGTATCGGGTGAAATTGAATGTGCTGTCTGGATTTCAGGCTGCCCCCAGTCTCGTCTCTATGTATCTCGGTCAAGTATTTTTGGTCGGGTCTCGGATTTCTGGGAATCTAAGTAGCTTACGAACTTCGAACTTGGATATATGATTTGATAAGAATGAACTTACAACTAAAGTGATAATGTATAAAAACAGGTAAAGAGAATTACTTTGATGATAACGTGAAAAAAACAAAACATTTATAAAAACAGCACTGAAAAGTACACGGTGGTCAATCTGCAACTCTTTTACAATTGCAGCACAGGAGCACGTGCAGAATGTGGGCTCATCCAACTTCCAAAATGCAAAACCAGAGTTGTGGCCATTGTGATGTTTTTTTTCAAAACTCTTTGTAAGCCAATATCACCAGATGTGAACCGTTTCACTCTGGATTGGGAATCAAATTATTCTTTGTTTTCTGGTTCTTTGGTGGTATTTGTAGCAATAGTCTTGTTTGGTCTCGTTTGGCTGTCTGTACTTGTTTGTGGTGTAGCTGAAGACTGGTGAAACCCAGCAATTATCTCCATATCATCCATTTGTTGTTCAAGTTGGTCCAACATTTTCTCCAGTTGCTAGTTCATGAAAGTAGGGTGTTAGTAAACTGAGTATGCAGCCAACTGACTTCTTGATTCAAGTACGATAACATACCGAAGCAGCAACTTCACCTTCGTTCAACTTCTTGTACACTTCGGCAAAGGTAGCTGGGTCAACTTCTTCTGTTGTCATGATGGATTTCTTGATATCTTGTAGGTGAACTGAGAATTTTGTGGTTTTCTGTTTCTGTGTCGCCATTTCAAGAAATGAACCACCGAAAAAAGTTCAACTCGCTCTGAAAACAAAAACTGAACGTTTTTTGAGACACGCAGACGCCACTTGTTCACTTGGGTCAATTCGGGTGCATTTTTCAGTCAGGTCAGGTCAGACTTCAGCTGAACAAGACCCCAAATAGCACAGAGCATAGCAAAAACACCAACAAATCCAGCAGAAACACATTTAGATAGCACAAAATGAATCTCTCCAGTGTGTTTTTCACAATTGCCTGTCTGTTCCAATTGGCTTTCGCTATTAGACCTCCAACTGATTTTTCCAAGACTTTGGTGATATATGACAAGGATGACACTGATTTCATCTCAGAACACTCTCAGTTCCTTAGTTTACTCAAATCCAGATCACTGGACTATGAAGTGAAGTCCACATTCGAATTTGACAACACAATCTTTGAACACGGACAGAAATTGTACCAAAACATCATTGTCTTCCCAACACACGCCAAAACAATTGTTGATGAAAAGGATCTTCTAAAGTTCTCTCAAAAAGGTGGTAACTTATTCATTATCACAGATAACACTGGTATTCAAACTGATGTTGCCATTTTCTTAAACCAGTTGGGAATTTATCCTTCTCCAAAGGGCTACAAATACGTTGATCATCACGTTAACGATGCAAGTGTCATCTCTGAACCAAATTTGAAATATTTAACAAGTGCCAAGGTTGATGAATTAGCATTCAATGATGGCTCTGTTGCTTTGCTTTCCAACTCTGAATTATTGGTTCCTGTCTTGCAAGCATCTAAGAGTTCTTTCTCTGCTAATATAGACGATGGTGTCGTTAACAGAGACACCACTTGGCATTCAGGTGACCAAGGTTTCAGAATTGTTGGTTTCCAAGGTTTGAATAACGCTAGATTGATTTGGGTTGGTTCACCTGCTTTCTTTGCTGATGGTGCTAACTACAGTGAAGATTTGGTTACCGACTTAGTTGACTTCACTTTACATGTGAAGGGCTCAATCAAAGCCGAGTTCAGCAGTCATATTAATGTTGATACCAATGAAACCAGTTATAAAGTAGGTGACAACGCAAAGTTCCAAATTGGATTGTCTCATTGGAACGGTGAAGACTGGGTTCCATTGAACACTTTGGAAGATTTACAATTGGAATTTATCATGTTGGATCCATACTACAGATTGAACCTAACTTTAGAATCCGAAGGTGTCTACTCTACCACTTTCAAGATTCCGGATCAACATGGTATGTTCACTTTCAAAGTTGACTATAAGAGACCTGGTTGGAGTTATGTTGATGAGAGTGTTGTTGTTCCTGTTAGACATTTGGCCAATGATGAGTACCCAAGATCTTGGGAGATCACTAACTCCTGGGTGTATTTGGCTTCATATGGTGCTGTTGTGTTGGGATGGTTTACCTTTGTTTGGTTTTACATTACTAGTGGTAACCAAACTGTCAAGCTTGATGAAAAGAAGAAGAACCACTGAATGGCATTGCATGCCTACTGTTTTATTTTTGTTTGTCATCATGTTAGATCTTGTTTCATAAAGAATTTGTATATCATTCGCGTCATTTTGCGTTAATATAAGAAAGTTTTCATTTTGAAGATAAGACACATGTTTAACATGTGAAGAGTATTTCAGTATTATATGACAGAAAAATTGGGGAAGCTCATTCCAATACAAAATATAAATTCAATACACAATCAGTAATATCTGATGATTACATGACAAGAATTAAAGAAAATTAACAAAAAAGAAAAAGAGCATATTAGCACATGGATCATTGAATGAGATCGTATGTGTCTTAGTACAGGGTCAACCTGTTACCTTTAATTGAATTTCAAACTTTTTCAGGGATCTCTGCAGGCGAATCATTAACAGCTTTGTTGGCCATAACCATGCTTTTAATACCATCCCTACCGACTTTGTTGATTAAATCTTGAGAGTTGAAAGTTTCAACTTGAGTGGACTTGAACTTTCTAGCTGGAAGACCATCTTCAAACAACTTATCTAATTCAGCAAATGTTCTTCCCTTGGTTTCAGGTAAATCAAAGAAAGCCCAAATAGTGGCTGCGATACAAAAGCCAGACCAGAAGAATCCAGTCTTTGCTCTCCAGTTCCATGCCGTTGGATTCAACATATATGGAGTGATGATGGAAGTGATGATACCAGCAAGATTGTAAACATTTCTTGAAATAATGACGGTTTTGGTTCTTAATTTGACGGATGGTAATTCAGAAACCAAGCAATAGGTAATTGGTCCCACGGTAAGATCATAAACAAAAGTGAACACCAAAAGCATTGATCCAATGGCCCATGAAACACCTGAACCTTTCAAACAACCTAAGATACCAACCACAATCATGAGTATAGTTTGTGTGCACAAACCACCAAAGAAAATGGAAAATCTACCCATCTTTTGAGACAAAAACCAGGAACCAACGGTACCAATTAAACCCAGCACATATTGGATGATGGAGAAAGTAAAGGACATGCTTGTATCTAGACCTGCTTGAGTATAGAAATAGGTTGAGTAGCCCATCAATGATGAGCCAGTCAAGTTTTGAGCAAGCCAAGTTAGAGCGGCGATTCTTGTTCTTCTAATCGACCCTTTTCTAAGACAATCCATGTATGAGACACCGGCGTTAAGGGCTTCTTCTTCTTTCACAACCAATTGCATCTTATCAAACATAGCATTCGCCAACATCATGGTATCTGGAAGATCGGCATGAGCTGTTAACAATCTCTTGATGGATTTCTTTGCTAGATCATTTCTACTACTCTTCACTGACCACCATGGTGATTCAGGAGCCAAATAGATACCGATGGCTAATGGAATAGGCCAGATCCATTGAATACCAAATGGAATTCTATAGGCATTGTTATCTGTAGAATTGACAAAACCTCTTAATATACAAGATGAAATCAATTGACCAATGACCCAACAGGCATTAACATAGGTGGTCAAGTAAACTCTCAAGGTTAAAGGACAAACTTCAGCAGCATATGTAACGGTCAATGTCTGGAAAGCACCCCAAGGAATACCAAGCAAGATTTCACCAGTTAATAACATAGGTAGATCAACAGCAAAGAACACAATGAAAATCAAACCAGTAACCAACATCAAAGAACCAATCAATGTTTTTCTGTAACCGAACTTATCAGCAACCACACCCGCTAGGAACAAACCAATGAACTCACCAACGTAAACAGCCATGGACATAGAAGTTTGCCATTTGGCTGGAATTTGATATTCACCCAGGTCTGGGTAATAAGTACCGAACTTTTCCGCAAAACCAGGGAAAGCATATAATGAGTTCAACAAGTTTGTATCATAACCTTCCATAATGATACATGATGATAAAACCAAAGACCATCCAACAGCTTTAGGAAATGTTTTCAAACCTTCTTTCAACCCCATCACTTTTTCATTAGAATCATTCTGTTGGGCATTCTCTGACATGTCCATGAACTTGGCCAAGTACTCATCGATTTCATCGTTGGAAAAATGAGATGCTTCGTCATCCTTTTCAGGGATATTGGTAACATCTTCTGAAGAACGGTCTCTATCTTCAACGTATTGTATTGAGCGTGTCATATATTGCAAATTTTTGATTATTAAAATGTGAATATGTGTTATTGTGATGAACCAAATTTGAATGCAAGAATTACATGGGTTGAAAACAAAAAATTGAATATGTTAGAAAACAGGGTCCTTTTATATGCCTATAGCTGTCTTAGATCGAACAGAAGGCAAAAGAATATATCTGGATTAAGGATTTGCTCAGTGCTACCGTATACGGTATACACACATGTGGCTTTTCAACTTGAACTTCGGGCATCATATATTGTTCCATAATTTGTGGGGCAACCTAATGTTCCCTAGCCCTTGTCTATCAAACTGATCTGGTTTCCATGTTACAAGCCCACTTCTCCCCGGATTAATGTTTAATATACCCTTAGTGGTCATGAGGCCCATGGGGTAAATTGATGGTCATAGAAGGTATAAAGGAACTGGATATTTTAAAATTGCATATGATATATCGGTCTGTAATCTCACGTTAAAAACGAGTTCAGAAGGACGAAAACAGTATTCTAGCGAAAATTCAAGCGAGACATGACCATGTAATTCGAACCATTTGTCTTGTTTATCAATGAATATAAGGCTGTTTATAACTCTTCTGTTATATAAGCAGTTCCGAGTTAACAAAAATTATATATATTCGAATTCAATTTTGAAAGTTATATCATGGTGTATAGGCAGTTATATATATGCCTTTTGAAAAGAATTGACATCGGAAATTTTCGGAGGAATGTCGGATAACGATCTCTCATCGTCTAAGTCGGAATGACTAGAGATTAAAGAAGAAAGAGGAAAAGGCAACATTAATCTCGGGAAGGGGGAGAGCAAGGGATACCTGGCAAAGGGGAATTCTGGTAGAAACTAGATAACTTAGTAGTAAGGGGAAAGAAATTAGGATAAATTGAAAAAGGGGGAGGACGAACAGTTGACAGACTTGTTGATAATAAAATCAGAACCGGATCCAGATACTGGGGAAAAGGGGAAGTATTGGGGCGATTGGTTGATTTAATAAGGGTGTAAATCTATGTATATTTAGATCAGATGTGTGAGCAAGTGAACTCGTCATTCTGATGGCAATCACTATGAACTGGAGAGGCACATTCCGAGAAATAAATTAAGAATAGCAAGGATATTGGGAACAGACTGAGGCTGTGAGTCAGAATTTGAAAAATTCCCAACAATGCCTCTTACTAGTAGTACCTGCATATGTTATAATGTATTATAATATTCTACATAGACCGGTTCTACTAGATAGTGGTTTTTAATGGTACCAATTCATATATAGATCATGTAATTGTTTTTACACATTCTGCATATTATCTGCAGCAAATTTGCATTTATATTAAAGCTTACTAGTCGTATATGTATGTATAGATAGAATCTCGAAGTACAGTTATAGAAAAAAAAATATGGCTACCATATAAATCAAAAGTTAAAACACATAATATATTGCAAGTTTATCAAAAAGTGGAAATCTACACAAACATATAATAGCTTAAGATGAGATCTATCATCTATTGGATAACATAAACTCTTGATTCAAATGGTTTCAAACTACCTTCTTCCTTCTGATCGATATTTGTAAGAACCAATTTCAAATCACCATCAACTTGGACATGGAATGGAACTGTTTCCTTGGTCAAATTGAGCACAACATAAGCAGTCTTACCTTTGAATGTCTTTGTGTAACTCATCACCTTTTCATTATCAAAATCAACATGCTTGAATTCACCATGAACAAACAAATCTGGGTAGTCGTGTCTAACCTTCAAAGCCTTCGTATAGTAGCTCAACACAGAATTAGGATCATTTGTTTGCTTCTTGACATTCAACTCTTTGTAATTATCATTAACTCTAGTCCATGGCTCAACCTTTGAGAAACCAGCATAGGTGGAATCGTCCCATTGAACTGGTGATCTAGCATGATCTCTAGCGAACTGACCGATAATCTTCATCAGATTTTTCTTCTCAGATTCAGATGGATTAGTCTTCAAGAATTCGGCCCAGTAATTAATGGTTTGGATATCCTTATACTCTTCAATGCCCCAGCTTGATGGTAAGTTTGTCATGCCGATCTCTTGTCCTTGATACAAGAATAGAGTACCGGTCAAAGTGGCTTGTAAAGTGGCAAGCATTTTAGCAGAAACATCCAAAAACTCAGGAGAAGTATCACCGAACTTTGTAGTACATCTAGCCTGATCATGATTCTCAATGAAGACTGTGGACCAAGCATCAGTTCCCTTGATAAATGAAGATTGAACTTCAACTGCCTTCTTGAAATCTAGACCAGAAAATGGTTCGTATCTAAATTTATCAGCATCATAGGTACCCAACTGAACCAGATCAAACAAGAACATCATGTCCATTTCGTTTTCCTTGGCGGAGACATACTTCAAGGCATCCTCTTTACTACTTTCTCCAACTTCACCAACAGTCATAATATCATATTTTGAAAACACCTTGCTGTTCAATTCCTTGAAGAATTCATGAATACGTGGACCATGCTTACAAAGACCATTCTCAGGGAAATAAAATTCATCAGTTGGACTATCTTTACTTGGATCATATTTGGCATCTTCCAAAGGATACTTCTTAGAATACAGACCAGCAGTATCAATTCTGAATCCATCAACACCTTTATCCAACCAAAACTTAACAGCCGAATCGTAAATGGCCTTTCTTGTCTCTTCATTCTCCCAGTTCAAATCAGGTTGTGATTCAGCAAACAGTCTCATGTAATATTGTTGAGTCTTTTCATCCCAAGTCCAAGTACTACCAGAAAAGTAGGATCTCCAGTTAGTTGGTGGGATTCTCTTACCTTCCGCATCATATCTGGCATCTCTCCAAATGTACCAATCTCTCTTTGGATTATCCCTTGAAGATCTTGACTCTTGAAACCAGGCATGTTGATCAGAAGTATGGTTAATAACCAAATCGCAAATAAGCTTCATTCCTCTCTTGTGAACTTCTTCAATCAACTTATCCATATCTTCCATTGTACCATAAATTGGATCAACAGCTTCATAGTCAGAGATATCATATCCCATGTCTTTTTGAGGTGACTTGTAGTGCGGAGAAAGCCAAACAACAGTGACTCCTAAGTTCTTCAAGTGATCCAATGTTGGAATGATACCAGGTATATCACCCCATCCATCACCATTACCATCTCTATAAGAAGCTGGCCAAATTTGATAAATAACTGATTCTTTCCACCACTGGTTGTGGGAAGATGATGTTGCATTTTGCGATGACATTTCTAAAACGTGTACGTGTAACAATTGAAAATTTTCTAAATTCACTGAGTTCAGCTAGTCATTAGAAGCAACAAATGACAGTGATTTGGAAAACAGAACATCATTCAAGGAACTAGGTCCTTTTTATATGATCATTTCGTATTTCTGTGGAAATAAATACCAACTTCTGGGGAACATAAATTGTCAAGTCATAATAGTCATCTCACCGATAAATATGGCGAACTGGTTCTGTCCAGGCGGATCAGAATTTGTTGAATTTGATGCCAAATTTGGAAACATAATTCCCTTGTGACTGAAAACTGTTATTGTGGATTACGGAGCATTTTGATTTGTGAATGTGGGCCTTGAAGTGGTATCGTATATTTTGTTTGACGTATTGTTCACGAAGATTACTTCATTCTTCAACGTGGAATTATCAGGTGTCTTCGAGTCATGGATGTGGGGTTTATTTAAGCGAGAATCGACGCGAGCCAGCATATGCCATTTCTCAACTTCTCATGCAGCCCCTACCCGAAATTGACCCAGAGCTGAGAAGCAAACTGAAATGCATTTCGATCGGTCCAATTTTCTTTATAACCTACATCATCCTACAAGTTAAGAGAGTATATAGATAGATATAAGTCTTGAACAAATAAAAGCACATGATGATATCAAAGAAAAGAGGTGTATGCAGGCTCACAGATGGCCGGTTTTCTCTCTAGGGCCGAGAAAAATGACTTTCAGAAATATCGTATCGGCTCATATTTTCACAAAATGAATTAATGGTTGCAAAGACGGTGCGGGGTTTAGCTCGGCACGTTTAAGGTGAACTGGTTCACCAATTACTCTGATCAACCACCGGCCACCTACATACTACGTGCACAATCAATCGACCATTACCTCTCTCATAAGATCTTTCTTCATTGGATAAGAACCCTCCGACACAAAAAAAATGCCACAAGATAGGTTACATAAATTACAACTCAAATTGGTGTGAAAAGTAATATAGGACAACTATAACTTGTTCACGAGTGGTTGTACAGACAA
>JAKTRY010000056.1:0-62303 GCA_030579935.1 Ambrosiozyma cicatricosa | reverse complement strand
AACCCTGGCTTTTGTGTATAAAGTTAAAACCAGAAATTATTCAACCCGCAGTGGGGATCGAACTCGAGTCAGCTCTGGTGTTTACCACGACTAGCAGAAGTGTTACCAACTGAATATTTAATAAATTTGAACGATCGATGTTTTAGGTTAAAAAAATATATCATATATAGTTAGCTATTTTTTTCGGAATAGTGAACTACTTAAAATTAAATATCGAATATATAGCTTGCTTTTTTCTTTACTTACAACAAGATATATTAGAATTCTATATATACAAAAATGAGGTTCCGAACGAGTCCAGAAACCTCATCTATACATATAAAAGCAAAGGGATACCGGCTTGAGAAGTCATGTCATATAATATCACTCACCGTTTAGTTGGCGAGTGTAGTGTATATAACATGAAGCAAAGAAAAAATGAAGAATGAAGGAAAGGGAGGAAAGAGGAGAGAAAAGGAAATAGAAGAAGTCTGTGTCACCTGCACGGTTTACTCTTCAATAAGTAGTACAGTGAACAGAGACAGAACTAAAAATTGCAAGAGAAAAAAAAAGGGGAATATCTCAATCTCATTTTTGCCGAGGATGATGGAAATGGTTTGAATGGCCCGAGACATTGAATAAATGTCTATAGCATTTCATCCATCTTCTAGTGAGTTTAGGGCAAGAATTTGGGTGGGAGCACCGACTCTGGAGTATGAGCAATGAGCATACTGTTTCTTGTGGACAAAGATCAGAAAACTTATGAATTCATTGATTCAGATGACATGATTGACAGATAAGTTAATGTTGCATATAAGGAAACTTTTATTTACTAGTATACCAGTTCAAAATCAGTAATTTCTGCCCAAAGAATTTTGGCTCCTGGACATTGGAAAAGCGCTTGGTCAAGAGGATGAGAGTTGCTGGTTGGCAAAGATGACATTCTGTGAAGAAATTGATTCTAATCTTTCCAACATGTGGAAGATAGAGCCAATCAGTCCAGAAAGGATATACATTCCATTTATGAGACAACTAAGCAAGAAAACTAATGGTTGATGAAGATGGGATGGCGTGATGAGGACGAGTCCAGTATTCTGAGACTTCAGTTGTGTCTAGTTTTTCGAGTCATGGACAACCTTGGAGTGATGCTGGAAATGTAGTTGTTGTAGTGGATCCCCACTGGTGATTTCAAGAAGGCACCCAAAGATTGTGCTGGGTGGGGTAGAATGAAGTAACTCATTCATTGGTGATGATTTCCTCGCCTTCTCCAATGAAAGGTGGATAGTCAGATGGATTTTCCAGATGGGCATTGGGACCAGTGACATACTCCAGGTTTCATTAGCTTCAGCTCTAGTTAAGCAATAATTTCAATTTAAATTAAAAAATAGATATAGAAAAAGAAACGAAAAAAAAAACGTACAGTGAGCGAACTTATTTTTAGCACTAACTTCTAAGCAAGGAAAGAATGTTTCCTAATTAGGTAATAACAGTTTTCACAAAAGTTAGTCCATATTACAGAAACCACCGTAATTTGCCCCTATTTGGAAATCACCATCACTCTTTAAAATGAATGTTAGTTTCCAAAATTGACTTTCACAAGTTTCAAAAATGCTTTAAAAATAATAAACCCTTGCCCTATATTGAGACAACTAAATTTATATAATTTAAATAAATATATTTAAACAAATATATTTAAACAAGTGGAATATATAGGAAAATTGTAAATTAAGAAGAAAAATCACTCTTAACAAAATTGCAATTATTTGAAGTGGATTTCTTTTTGAATATATTTACAACAAGATATCGCTTGCAGCTTGCAAAGTTTATGTATCTACCATCCGGATAATTCAAAGTTCACACGTTATACTAGGTACAGCCATATATCTACGCAAAGTTGGTGTCTTCTTAATATTCAAAATATGCAGCCACAAATTACTTAATACGTACGTGTTCGGGACGCGCTTTTGAACATCGAAAGACATAGATCAGCTATATAGGGATATGACTGCATAAGTATAATTCTTACTACCTAGTTACCTGTTGATCAAAAAATTGAATAATATACCGCCTTGACCGTATTAACAACTATAACAGCTTTATACCTTGATTTATCACCATATCAACGTTGAGTGTATATCTGATCACGATCACATGTTGAGCTGCATGTAATTTGATCGCCTAATTTTTATTACAAATCATACGAATAAATTGGTCAGCTTGAATATTGAAGCTGCTAGTCAGCAATATAACCAAGCTCTATATACCATATCAGAACAAATACGCATGCTCCTTTAAACTTTTATATGTAAAATTTTTCTATGCCGGAAGAATAGTTACCATCAAATCAAGCTTAATTTAGAAACAATCACTGGATAAATGAAAACCATTTTAGCAAAAATTAACTGATTGAACAAAAAACAACGAACACATATGTGGTGTGTGTGTAGTTCGGCAGTTTCCTTGATCAGGTTTACATATGAATCTTCATCTTCGTTTTCTTGGACCTATAATAAAAACTAAAGGGCAGTACATTTCTTCGCTGTCTTTCCATAAATTGGTTTACAGGCCATATAATCAAGGAATACGTACAATTATAAACTTGTATGCGTACCTGCTTCATCAAAAAAATGTAATATTTTTCAAGATCATTCTTTCTAAGCATTAAAATGTGCTATATAGAGACAGCGAAGTTCAAGAAGTATTATTTATAAAGAGTAGAAAGGTAAAAAGGCTGATAGATATGCTGATGTTGTATCAGGATAATAGCAACGAGAATTGTATCGAAAGTGGTGGTTTCTTGTGAGGGACTAGGAATTGAGACAGGATAGCCAGAAAGGTGGGAACACCACGCCTTTTATACATCGAACCAAGAACTTTAGACATCCATTTCTCGTCGTCATTTCGTCCTTGTCCTGACCCAGCGTTAACCCGTTCAAGGAGAAGTAGTTGACTCCTTCTTCACCAAGTGGTGGTACGATGCATAGCAGTCCATCGGCTGCTGCTTGTTCATTATTCCTACGTAGTAACTAATGGTTCATTATGTCCCTCACACTTCCTAGTGACCGGTCAAGGCGGAACGTTCGGTGTAACTTCAGACTAGCGGCGCGATCTGCAGAAGCTTAGTGCCGGTTGGTTATATAACAAAATGAAAAAAATGTGTATAGAATTAGCTGTAAATAAGTCCCTCCCTCCCTGAGCAGTACTTAATTAATTTGAGATTATTTTCAACTAGCTTAAGTACAGCTTAATTACAGCTTGTTAAAACTTGAACTAGCTTATATACATTCATTGCCCGCTCCAGATCTCTCGGCCGGTCTCCTCTAAAATTGATTGCATAAAGTACTAAAATTTGTGTTTTAATCCTGATCTAATCATTATATAATGTTGTACTTTGACTTACAGATCAGATTTAAGAGACTTATATTTAGTGATGAAATGTATGTTGTATTCAATATATTGTGGTTATTCTATGTGAAGATCTATATACAGGTAGGAATACACATAACTTCGTCTTATTCAAGACGATCAGAAATAGGAAGTGGGCGAGACTGGGGAGACACTCGAGAAAATAATCTAGAAACAGCCTACGTCGATAGTCGCGACGAACTAAGAAGAATAGTCCCTGCGGACTAAAGAGCAAATAATATAAAAATGTAATCAAAAGTCCAACATTTGGTGATCTCTGAAACCGTTATTAAACCAATACTTAAATGCGTTGCACACACGCATGCATAACCTAACATAATTAAGCTTATAACGAACGTTATGTTATATACCGCAAAACTATCTATTTCGCAATTAAATAAATTGGCCTTACTTTATTTGCACGACAGCGCACAGAAGCCGCAATATTATTGCGCGGGGGAAAGAGAAAGAATCGAAGAGTAGAAGTAAGACATGTCTTTGATGATACATCATGTGTACATTCAAGCAAATTATTGTAAGTATACTATATCCTCCAACCGACTGAACAGACTAAAAGGTCCATCCCAAATGCCAGTATCAATACTGATATCCTATACCACCAACAACAATGATGACAATAACAACGACAGTAACACAGAAGACCATGCATAATTGGGCTCTTTGAACAACCATAAGTTATATAGCCGAATTGACCCGATCCACATCCCAACCTTAAATTCAGTTCGTTTTGTATCCACAATTTATCCCATCTATGACCATTACTGATGTCATCAAAAGTTGAAAAAGTGGTTATCGATAAGAGTTTCAACTCCTAAACCATTATCGCGTCATGCGTGCTCATGAACACGGGATGAAATTCATTTTCTAATTCTTTCCGTGATTCCTTTTCTATTAAAGACGGTTGACCTCGTATCTATTACATCAGTTTTATGTGCATTCATCAGGAGATTAAGATGCACTATGAAATGCTAATGAATATTATGCACACATGTAGGTACAAGACTCAAGAGTTAAGACCGAGCGCTAATGTCCGTTATAAAGATCACAGAAAAAGAAATGGGGCACATGCGTTTCCCGATTCAGCTTTTTAATTACTAGGTACAGCCGGTACGTACGGTGATTACTTGAATTTGATGACGAAGATGATATATCATCCGCCGATTGAAATGTCAATTATTTGAGCTCATGAGTGATGATTCAAATCAAGGTCAGCATAGCTTTTCACTACATGCTTTGTTTGGATGTATATCCCAAGATTCCGTTGGGTTTTCAACATGGCGTTGATGAGTAGTTTTGACAAAATTCAGAGTAGGGTTGATGTAAGTAACTTATTAGAGCTTCAAAGTAAAACTATATATCGGTCCATGATATTGGTTCTTAGTGCAAGTTCTACATCTTTATAGACTACAGGTGGAACTTAGAAATCAATTTTTTCATATCCTTGAAGTTCAGCTGTGCTATTTATTCAATCAACTGTTTAAACATTTTATGGTAACTGAAGCTTATGCTACCCCAATTTCAAATCGTCTGCCATATCAACCCTCAAAAAGTTTCGATCTTATTTAAGAGCTCAACTTTCTTCAGCATTTTCTTCATGAGTATTTCCATAGATTTGAAAGCAGTTTCTTTGCCTTAAATTAGGACCAACTAGCGTATCTGTGGCATACCAATTCTCGCCCAATTGACGCGTTTTTTCTCTCTTGATTAGGTGGAAAAGATTGATCACAAATCTGGCCAAATCAATTAGCAAATTTCCATATTTATAGCTTTATTTTATCTTTGATCAGTGTTGAGTATGTAACTTGGAATCAGACACTCACTATCTTAAGTATATGTGAAAGCAGCTTCTTCTATTCTTATCAATCAAACGTCCAATGCATGATAGTAGTGACCCAGGCAGAGATGGAAGGTTCATGTTGGTAAGCTGGCATTAGCAATTGTTCATGAATCATAGGTCATAATTTTCGTTTCTCTTGCCTTGTACTCATTAAAGTTCAAAGATGTTGGATATGTATTAGCCTATTAAGTAGCTCTAATTGATGATTGTGGGACATGATTTATGCGTCAGCCTTCAGGTTAATCAGAAATCATGGGTACTAGACTTGTTCAATTTTGATCATTGAAATTTGAGATAGATTGCCGTTTTGAAAATTCCAAGGCTGTGCGTTTGTCTGAGAATTTTTTTTGAAATTTAGATTCTTTGAATCCTCTTCAAAGTTTAACACATTCTGATTTATTATAGTTTTGATGTTTGAATGTGTAACTGATGTATCATCCTCGTTATTATCAGTGATCTCACTTTTCATCAATGGGTTCAACAAGATCAAGCAAATCAAGAACATAATCAACGACATTGTTTACGGGCCAGACAATCCAGAGCTGTGATACAGTCTGTTAGCTGATGTCTTTTGATATAACATATCGTCTTACTGATATCAGATTGACTGGCTTTTCTAATGCATGCACATCATCGAACACCCAAATTTTCAAATGGAATACACTCAGTTTGTCCACTTTCCTGAAATTTCAAATCTTCCAATACTATCCTCAAGATAACCCAAAATCACGGTTAAAGTACTTTATGAGGATTAAACGTTTAACCATATTTAGGCGTGAACTTTTTCAACTCAAGAACCATACCATTACCATCTGCAAATTTTTTGGAGGGTTATTTTGAAGCAGAATTTCATCCCAGGAAGAAGATTCTTATTCAATACCATCTTTATTTCAAAATTGCTTTAATCAAATTCAAATTGGGAAACAAAAAAATACAGGAGGTTCGGATGCTCGGCTTGTTCGGGTCAATTTGAGTATGCTGCGCCAGACAACGAGGTTGGTGTTTGCTGTATCAACCACAAGTGTCAGCTGATCTTGATCTGGTGCCTATTACGTAATATTTTGCAGCTGGTGAGCAAAGAAAGTAAAGAGAGAGCAAGCATTTTGCTAACTTGTCTACAGATTTCGATACGAATCGATCAACTGCCACCTGGCATCAAGTGAGTTATCTAAGTGGATTCTGGAAACCGTACAGTCAAGCACTAGTAGGAGCACAAGATAATCCAGGAGTTATATAATATAATTCCTCGGGACATCTATGATCTGGCCAGTGCCAAGGGCCAAGTTCCACTAGGGGTCTTTTATGGGGCATGGAGAATGAATTATTGGCCGTGTACTAAAGTCCCAAAGTCTCAAAGTTAGCGGAAACTTCAGGTGGAAAATTCCTTGTCGTTTCGGCCCGTGGAGATGTCTGATGGCATCTCCACATCTGCACATCTGTACCGAGAAGTTAGAACTTGTTGCAGTTCCTCCGGCTTCTGGATTCTGGACGTTTTGAAATTTTGAATCAACACATCCATTTTAAATTGATCACAGTCCCTGTTTGGTTTTTGTTGTCATCATCTTCAGGTAATATGTCTTTCAATAACAAAGAGCAGCAGAATTTGGAGGAGAAACAGCAATCTCCAAGCCAGATGATTCCTCCACCTACACAGAGTCAAGAGCTGCCCTCAGGAATTAACAGCCAACAACAACAACAACAACAACAAACACAACGTCAAACAACTGGATTGTCAACAGCGTCATCTACATCTTCTGCTTCAATTCATGATTATACCCCAACAGAGAACATCACACCTTCACCTGATGCCAACGATGAAAGGAAAACAGCAAGAAGAAGGAGCTCAATTTTTGGAAAGACCAAGAGCAATGAAAATAGACCGCGAGCTCAAACTTACGCTAGTACAATGAGTGAACACCCACCTGCTTTGAATTCAAGAAATGATTATACTGAACATCATGAAGATGATGATGTGTTGTCTATGTTGGTTAACGACGATGCTGATGACGACGACAGTATCAATGAAGATGGAAACAACACCCAAGACAACCTGAATAGAACTGCATCAAATAGTTCAAGACTTACCAGAAAATTGACTCATGTTTTTACAAGAACTGAAACCAAAGTGAAGAATGAAATCAAGAAATTTGGTTATTTTGATCCCGACTTTAGAATAGGTAGATTGAAGATCTATGGTTTGGCAGCATATGGTTATTTTGTCTTATTTGTTTTAATTCTTGGTGTCTTTTCATTCTTTTGGGGTTCAATGTATCATAGGGAGTACAGAATTAAAAATTTCACATTTGTTGTGCTTAGAGATGATCCTTCAGTTTATTCCAACTCAGTGATAGAAGATGTCTTTAGTAATACTTTAACTGAAGCTACTCAAGTTGCTAAAATTCAAGCCGCTGGTAATTGGAAATTAAGATACTACACCAATTACACTAATGATCCTTCAAAAGTTTATGATGTTATGAGAGAACAAATTTATCATCAACATTATTGGGGTGCCGTTTGGGTTACACCAAATGCTTCAATTGATTACTACAATGCCATTCAAGCCGGTGAAACTTATAATTTGAGTGATGCCTACCATGTCATGTTTGAAACTGGTAGACATTATGCTGCTGTCAATTCTATATTAGCAAAATCAATCAGTGGCTTACAAACTGTGATATTGATGTTACAACCTAAACTAATTACCGGTCCTTTACTGAAATCCTTGTCTTCATCCTCCTCATCATCATCTTCAACTTCTGAAGCAACAATGGCAAACTTTATTGTGCCTATAATGTTCACATCACATGATTTAACAAAAGCGTCTTTGAATATTCCAATTGCCTTGGCTCCTCAACAGTTTGGTCCAATTTACTTGAACGTTCTTTCGTTAATGCAACTTTCATTTTTTGTCCCTTATCATGCCAAACTCTCCAAACACATGAAAAACAGTACCTATTTAATTTTTAGAGTCATTTCGTCACAAATAACTTATTTAGTAATTGCTTTAGCTTATTCATTAGTTCAAGCTGCTTTTAAGATTGATTTGTATACTGCATACAAGGGTAAATCTGGTTTCATGGCATTCTGGATGGTTTCTTACTTGTTATTGTCTGCATTAGGTGGTGTCAATGAAAATGTTGTCATTTTATTACAAGCATTTGCTCCAAACATGGTTCCTAGTTTTTCAATCTTTTGGATTATTTTAAACGTTGGTGTTACTACTTATCCCTTAATCTTGTGTCCGAAATTTTATAGATATGGTTATGCTATGCCTATCTTGAATGGTTATGAACTATATAAGATGATCTTGTTTGATACTTATAAAGGTGCTTCAATTGCTAGAAATATCGTCATTTTGTTAGCTTGGGTGATTATAACTGTTATCACTATGCCTCTTTGTATTGGCGTCTTGGTTAAACATAAGAGAAAGGAAGCTGCTGCTAAAGTTAAGACTTTGAAGAAAGAGAAGAAGCGAAGACTATTGAATCTGATACTACATGACAAGTCCAATGGTAATGCTGAAAATGGTGATCGTGTTGCTGTTGATACTGAAAAGCCAGGTTTTGACTCCTAATTATGTGAATTGGATACACGGTTTATTGGTGTCATCAATTTCAGCTAGCTCATACTTTCTTCAAGTTAGTTCATTTAATCATTCTAATTCCCCCTATGTATTTTTGCATTTCAATGCCACCTATGTATAAATAATTTACCAAGTATAATAAGTTTAAATTATCCAATTTGTCATTTCTAAAATATCGAAATTAGAAACGTACAAAGTTATACGGGAGAGTAATGTAACAAAAATAACAAAACAAAAAGAATTAAGAAAGGCAAAATTTCATTAAAAATACATATTATCAATTCATACAATCTTAAACACACATCAAAAATTCTCTCGATCCAACTAAGAGATCTATCAATAACTAACAACGAAACAAAACTTCATCCGACTACAATGATCTCTCCAAATCATCTTCCAAATCATTTAACAATTGAGTCTTATCTAAGTCCAAACGGTAGAAGTAAACAATTTCAATGATCTTACTATTCAACTGCTCCAGTTTGCTGATACTCAATTCACTGGCAGATGAAACAATACGTTCCTTAATTGATTTCAACTTCTCAAGATCAATAACTAACTCTTGTTTTGGTGGAACTTCAATTTCTTCATCACCATCAACATCAGATGACTCCTCATCTTTCGCTTCACTGCCAACTTGATCATTGCTACTGTTGTTGGAGTCTTCATTTGGTTTATCAATCTCCATCTTGTCGGATTTGTTGATCTCAATTGGTGCCACAGAGAGTTCATCCTCTAAACTGGAATATTTGTTTTGGCTAGGTTGAAGCTGAGCCTGGGCTTGGGTTTGTGTTTGCACTTTATCCCCATCTTGTGGTTCAATTGCATCTGTAGCACAACCCTCAACAGCAGGACTAGCACCGATAGGAGCAACATCCGCCCCTTCAACATTGGCATCGCCATTAGAGGCAAGTTCTTGTAAACCATTGGCCATAGCCTTGGCCTCCTTCTCCAACTCTTGTTCTTTTAACTTTTCACGTTGTTCTAACTGTCTTTTCTTTTCTCTTAATCTAACTTGTTTCCATTCTTCCAACAATTGAGGAGTTTGAACTCTAATTTCATCTAATCCAACCATAATATGAGCCAACATTTCCTTTGATCTAGTTATTCTTTCACGATCATTGGCAGTTTCTGAATCACTCACTATACTTTTGATATCATCTGCAAATTGTTTAGGTTCAGAGTAGAAACCATTCCATAATCTCTCTTCAACTATCTCCAAATCCATGTTGTAGAATAGTTTACCTGAACTGGTATCCAAAATCTTATCATTTTGTAATTGGTATCTTGCAGCTGGATTCGGCACACCACCAAATAAATGAATTAATTCACTGTCATCAATAATTGGTTTTCTAAATCTTCTAAAACGGTTCTTACAAGTCTCCATCAAGACCGATAATTTAACCATCAACAAATTCTTCAATCTCATGTCATGCATAGCTTGCTCTTTGTCTTTCTTGGAATTATCAGCCTTAGGTTTCTCTTCCAGTTTAACGACTTTCAATTTCTTCAGTTTTCTCTTTGGACGAACTGATAAGTCATCAAATTCAATTGGTGTTAGCGTGATTGAATCAAATGCAAACTTGAAAAAGTCTTCAATTTCACTAACTGAAGGTCTCTTAATTTCAATAATGTTGTTGTTATTGAATTGGAAAGTGGATTTTAGTTCAGGCAATAAATCGATGGATTCATCATTCAATTCATCGCTATCTTCGATCATACCAAGAATCAAAACCTGATCATTTGGTGACATATTTCTGGTCATATTGACAATGGTGGCTTTAATGGAAGGTGTAATGTTCTGTATAAAACTTAGTAGATCAGGAATGTAAAGCACACTAGGTTTGTGTCTCCTTAGTTCTTGGAACATCTGAATGATTATGCTCTCTGGTGAAATTGTTGAATCTGAATGCAATTTAGCAAAATCTAAAATTTGAATATTGAAACCTTCCAATGAATGTAGAATTGCATTTGCAATATAACCTTGTCCAAAACCTGATTTTCCTGAAATTAATAGTCTTGGTTTGAAAACTCTTAGCTGCTTGAGTCTAGTTAACGTTTGTTGATGCTTAAATCCACCATCTTCACGTAACAACGAAAGATCCACATACTCACTCTCTTCCAAAATGTTAGGTTGTTTCTTACTTGGAATGATACCTTCCAATTTGTCCTTAATCATTTCGAATTGAGCCTTTAACAATGGTTCAATGTGTTCAGGCAATGGAGCAGCAGATAAAGATGTTGATCTGGCACTTGATGGGATGATTTTGTTTAACGCTCTAGTGAAATCACTTGGATTAACCTTGATTTTGTTGACATTGATTTTCAACTTATCATCAGACTTGTAAATCTGAGGATATGCTCTTTGAATAGAATTCAATGCACTCTCTGTACATAAGGCCCTTAAATCTGCACCACCATAACCTTTCGTCAACTTGGCCAACTCTTTAACAAATTCGGGGTTTAATTGGTTTTCCCATTTTCTCATGTGAATGTTCAGAATCTCTTCACGGGATTTCAAATCTGGTAGAGGGAAGAAAAATTCTCTATCAAATCTACCTGGTCTTCTCAAAGCAGGATCCACAGAGTCTGGTCTGTTAGTGGCACCAATGACAATAACTTGACCTCTATTATCCATACCATCCATTAAGGCAAGCAAAGTGGAAACGATAGAGGCATGAATTTGTTCTTGTTTTGAGGATCTCACAGGTGCCAAACCATCAATTTCATCGAAAAATATGATTGAAGGTTGCTGTTGTTTGGCTTCCTCGAATAATAATCTCAAATGTCTTTCAGCTTCACCAACCCATTTTGATAAACAATCTGCACCTTTTCTCATGAAAAATGTAATCTTTTTGCCTTGTGAAGAACATGAAGCAGCCAAAGCTCTTGCCATTAAAGTCTTACCTGTACCAGGAGGACCATGGAATAAAACACCTCTAGGTGGTGTAATATGGAACTTAGAGTAAATCTCAGGGTATAATAAAGGCAAAGTAATCATCTCTTTCAATTGATCGATGTAATTACTCAAACCACCAACTGCGGAAAAATCAATGTTCGTATCAACACCCAATGGATCAGTATCAGCCAGAGTATTTCTCTTCTTAACACCTGGAACACCAGGCACATCAGCTGTAATAATGTTCATCTTATGTGAAGTATCATTGGGATCAGTAGCTTTGAACAAATCATTATCATCTTCAGAATCACTAGACTCAACGTTACCTAACGCAGTTAACCCATCAGGAACAGTACCTTGACTAAACAATGCTTGAATATCACCACCACCAAAAGGACCAGCTGTTGGGAAAAGCCTTTTGAAAACATTTGCATTACCATACCTTCCTCCTAAACGGCCTCTTCTTGGACTTCCTGTGTTTGCACCACGAGATATACTACCCAAAGCCGCATCATCATCTAATTGAACATCTGGTAACAGTGGAGGAGGAATAGTGTAATTTACATTTTTACGTTCACGTAAATTGTATTGTTTCGGTGAATTCAATGGCGAATCTTCAGCCAATTGTTTGATTTCATCTTGCAATGTTAAAGGTTCATCGTGCTCCACTGTATCATCACCTTCAGTGAAGCTTGATCTTATATCACGTCTTCTACGTCCTCCTCTTTTCAATTTCTTTCCTCTTCTCTTTGTGTCATGTAATTCAAATTCATCATCACCCATATCATCATCATCTTTCACCACAAAGCCTGGGTTTCTTGTTCTTTTTGGTTTGGAAAGCGAATCATCATCCAAAAAATCGTCATCGTCAAAATTATCATCTTCAAACTGAGGTTCATCAGCGTCCTGGAAATCATCATCGTCATCATTCTTCTTTCTTTTCTTCTTCTTATTGATTTTCTCTTCTTCTTCATCTGATCCATCAACGTTCAGAGCGGCATATTGGGCATCTTCGTTATAATTCACTCTTTTTCTAGTTCTTTTTCTCGTTGACAAGGCCTCTTCATCATCATCCTCGTCAACAACGACACCAGCAACTTCTGGATTTCTCTCCTCCTTAGGAGGAATCTTTGGTTGTGGATCTTCTTCAAATTCTTCAGAGACTTCATCATCATCCACTGGTTCATCTTGGAAATCATCATCGTCCTCATCATCCACTGGAATTGGTTTTGTGTGTCTTGTACGACGTGGCATCTTTGTGGTTCCTTCTTCGGAATGAGTATATGTTTGCTGGCAATGAATATAGAAATGGTAAAGCTCAGATAAAGTTGGCCTAATGTTATTAAGTTGAAGGGATCTGTAGATATGTGACAACCTACTCGATGCGAAAACGGAAAAGTGGACAAGCAGGAATGCGTAAGCTGTTTTTGTCAAGTAAACTTGATTGAGTGTGTTTGATTCAATGGTGTCACTTCAATGTGACTGCTTTTTGGCGAAATTCTGTGGTGTTGACGTGTACAGCGCAAGTGATGTTAGTGCTGTTGATGTTTTGGTGCTTTCCCGTGTACTGAAAGTTGAAACTTGACTTGAGTCTTCAAATTGAGCAGCGAGCACTGGGCAGCGATCGCACTGCTCAACTGAATTATTCTCAATCGAGAAACAGGGAAATTTTGCCCTCGAGCACGACTCGATAGATCTGCGAGTTGGGAACTTGAGACAAGTTTTTCTGTTGTGGTTTTTACATGCTTGTAAGAAGTTGTGCTGTGTATTTATTTATAAAAACCTATGCAATCAAAAAAAAAATACAATGACTTTGACACTACATCCCCATTTCTCTCATAATAGCCAACTCGGGATCTTCCTCGTTTTGTTCCATGAACTCGCTGGGGAACTCATCTTTTGCCTGTGACGTTGCCTTATTCTTGTTATTGTTATTGTTATTGTTATTCTTATTCAACACTTCATCAAGTAATCCATCATCACTAAACATATCTTCATCATCATCATCGTCATTCTTATCTTTCTTCTGTTTATCAAGATCTGTATTCGTAGTTGTACCGTTATCAACCAATGTTTGATCGTTCTTAGTTGTATCTTGACTACCTGTTGGATTTGTGGCCAACTTAGAATTAGTTGCCATCACATTTGAAGCATCAGTTAATCCTTTATTTAATTCACGTAAGAAATCATCATCATCATCGTCTTCACCGCCAGCTTCTTTTTCCTTTTCTGATTGTTTCTGTTGCTCAGCAGACTTGTTCCGTAAGTGCACTAAATTGGATGGTGTATATAGCTCTTCATCTGAATCAATACCACTAACAAAGAGTGGATTTGCTGTTTCTTGATTTGAGCTTGACGCGTTTGTTGTATTCACGTTGGTGTTTGTTGTTGAGAAATCGTTTGTGTCTGTGTCTAGGCCTATGACGTTGTTATTCTGTTGATCATCTTGACCATCTTTTGTGGCAAACACTTTACCAATCTCATCTAAAATCAACTTTCTCTTGTATTGCTTAGTCAATGGAGTACTTGAAGCTTTATTAATGACAGATATCACATCAGTGAACTTATATTTGGGGTAAATATCATGTCCCCATTTTTGATAAACGTAGAGTAAGTTGGTTAGGTTTTGAAATTGATAAGATGCACCATATGAACCTTGTTTGTATTTTTCATAACTCGATCTATATTTGTTTTTCTTGAGGAACTTGAAATTTTTCAATGATTTATGTAATTCTGGTATACCTCTTGGTCCAAGCATGAACTCATCCGTTAATTTGTAAACTTTACGAACTGGTTTCTCTGGTAGTTGTTGTTCTTGTTGTGAAGCTGTGTCATCTTTAAGACCAAGAATGACATCGTTGGATAAATATTCGGCTCCTCCTGATGACATGGTGATAGGTTGGAGGGTTCTCTATGTGCTGGAAACCACAATTAGGGTTGTTTGCATATACGTCAAACACGTCAAAACACACCAGAACACCAAAATCTTGATTCTAATTTCTTACGCGTACGTAAAGAGTTCAAATTGTGTCGACACTCCAACTTTTAAGGGGCAAAAATATGTCGAGAGGACACTTGTCGATCAGCGTAAGACATAACGTAAGGCAGTTTCTTTGTCGACTGTTGACCACTTTGCGAGTGTCCTTATTTGTTGACATTTTCCCATAAACGACTTAAATTTCATCCCAAAAACAGACTATAATCTTTAGTTCCAACCCTTTAAAAATTCTTGATCCACAAGTTCAGAACTTCGAAACTTTACAAGACTTCAACCTTAACAACTTCAATTCATACCACCTTCGCACCACCTTGTTTCTCCTGTGTGAAATCACCTGTTTCTTTACTCCTCTAAAGCAACCCATACATACACACACAGATCCAAATCCAAGAAGATGAACTTCAAATCATTGACTTTATTAACATTGGCTACTTTGTCAACCCTCGTTTCAGCAGGTTCTAACGATGGCAAACTAACAATCACAGTCAGAAAGCAAATTGCAAACTGTCCATACAGAACTCAAGCAGGTGACACAGTTAAAGTTCATTACAGAGGTGCTTTAGAAGATGGTACTGAATTTGATACTTCTTACAACAGAGGTCAACCAATTTCTTTCAGATTAGGTGTTGGTCAAGTCATCCAAGGTTGGGATGAAGGTTTATTAGAAATGTGTGTTGGTGAACAACGTGATTTGGTTATTCCTCCAAGTATGGCTTACGGTGATAGAGGTGCTGGTGGTTTGATTCCTCCAAGAGCTACTTTATTCTTCTCTACTGAATTGGTTGAGGTGTTGCCTGCTAGGGATGAATTATAGTTGTCTGGTCTATAACTAGTCGCCCATGTTAATTGTGTTTACATTTTCCATTTCATTTTACAAGTGTGTTAGCTTGTTGATTATACCCTAGTGGAGTATAATACTGGCCGGTGTGCACTTGTGTCTAGCAAAAATTTAATTACTACTCTAAGTTCTTTTCTTCTAAATCTTTCTCTCTTGTCGTTAACAGTTATCTCTTAAAAAAATCATTTCATACATTTGTTCTTTCTTCAACATCAACATTTTAAAAATACACGACTTCTTAGCAGAAAAATTAACTCTATACAGTAAATCGTAAACTTATGTGATTATATCAGCTTCAGCTTGAACCCTCAACCTTGTCTATATCGTTCCACTAGTTTTGGATGTAATGGATCAACTTTCGCCTTCCGGGACAAACCAACTCTGATTTGTTTTAAACGTCGTTTAACTACAATTCCATTACCCTGGCAATCCCCGCTCCCATTCATAGACCCGCCATTCCCAATTTTATCTAATTCAACACAGCCATCTCTGAAATTAACTTTCTCCGGTTTACGCCTTCGAGTACCTGTTTCAGGAACTTGATGGTTGAATTTATACTCAACGTTATGATTGGCTGTTTTACCATTTCCATGTAGGTTAACTGAAGTAGGAGAGGTTATATGAACAGGAAGAGTTGATAATGATTTTTGTGGTTGTGATTGTGGTTGTGATTGTGTTTCTGGAGTAGGTGTCATACACTGAGTCACGGCTACTGGCTTTTGGACATCTTGGAAACTACTACTCATCAATGAAGAAGAAGTAGCTTGTATAGAAACAACCTGTTGATTTTGATTCTTGATATCATAATGTTCTTCTTCTTGACGACAATTATCGTTATCGTTGTAGGTATCTTTATCGTCGTCATAGACAACATGTTCATGCTCATACTTCTTCGCGTTCCCTTGATCAATTTCATCCAAACATTCAACTTCTCCATCACTGTTCCAATCGAATGATACAACCTCCGGTGAAGACCCAACAACTTCTTGATCTTTTTGTTGTTCTTCATGTTCAACTTCAGTAGCAGAAATGACATCGTTCAGTGGAATATGTAGTGTTGGTGAACTTTCATAATTATGCTTATCAATTGTTATTCTTCTCAATCTTCTTTTGTCTTCAATAGAGTTCATGAAATCCTTGGACAACCTTTCAACATTCCCTAACGTGATAACTTCATCTTCACTTTCACTATCTGTACTATTGTCAATACAGACTGGGATAACTGCAGTTGTATTGTGAGTTGACAATGGTGGTGGTTGTGGTGGTAACGTGTATGAGGATGGTGACACTGAATGGAAATTTGAATTTGGGTACTTATCTTGGGATATAGTGAATTTATTAGGCTTGTAATTATCGACTTTGTCAATGTATTCTTCTACCTGTCCTTCTTCACTTTGGGTTGAACTTACCTTGCGCTTTCGGTTATCCATCTCGGATGCATCACTGATGTTATGATTCATGTCATTACCGCAATTCCTATCATCCAGATCCGATAAACTGGTTTCATTATTACATGTAGGAGTAGCACTGGTTTCATCATTATGCGAAAGATCGATAATTGAAGGTTCTGAGTTGTGTATGCTGTCATCACTGTCACTGTCACTGTCACTGTCAATCACAACAATTTCATGGTTTCTTAAAGTTCTTTTTCTATTGTGATTTGAAACTCTTTGAATGGTCATATGTAAGTGATCGAATCATGTATCTTTTCGTTGGATGCTAAGAATGATATAGATTTTGTTTGATATTGTGCTGGGTGTAGGAAAACGTGTATAAAGCTGAAAGTGAAACTTTTTGTGACCTTTCAAAAAGTTGTCCTCGTCATAAAATTCATGCAAAGTTCAGCTATACGCGTCACATAAATTTATTACATAGACCTAGAACTACCCTACAAAACCGCCATCTACAAACAAATTTACTAGTTGACGTTATAAATTAGACGTGGAACAAAGGAAAAACTAAAAATTAAGTAATTAAACTAGAAGTAGTGAAGTGAAAACCTATAATATATAAAAGAAAAAAACGAAAGGAAAGAATCAAAGAAAAGTAGTACAGTATCTTCAAAACGATATAACCATCACGGGGAAATTCCATGCATGCGTGAAAACCGAATGAATAAGTGATAAGACCAATGGCGATAACGAAAAGGCAAAGTTATTTCTAGTACAGCTGATAAACCAAAGGATTTAAATGGATGATCGATTGTCAACTTAATAGAGATAATAAAAGCAAATTGAGAAAGCAAGTAAGAAAACGGAATGAACTAAAAAATCAAATCAAATGCAGAGCATAAATTGGATATGGATATTGCAAAGTGTTTTAATCAAGCTTAGAACAAAGCGATAGCGGCAGCTAAACCAGCACCTAAAGCGACGGAACCATAACTGTTAATGTTAGCACCGGCAGTGGAGATAGCAGAAGAAGATTCGGAAGAACCGTTCTTGGTAGAGTTGGAAGTAGAAACAGTTGAGTTGGTGTGTGCAGCAAGGGCAACAGAGGAAACAGCAGTCAAAGCGATGATCTTAGAGAATTGCATGTTTGATGTATTTGTATGTGTGAGACTGTGAATGAGTTTGTGTGTTTGATAAGCTTTAGGCTGTGAACGATTAAACTTGAACTACGTGTTGGTTTCCTAGAAGGGGGTAAAAGGGAGAAGATGTGAGACTGGACAGGCAGGAAGTGGGAAAAGGTGATCCTTTTATACACCGAAGGGTTTTTACCAGAAAATTCATCAAAGGTCCAGATAAAGGCTTTAGCAGAGGAAGGGAATAATCAAACAATTTTTTTTCATGTCCACAGTACAGTACAGCTTTGAATGAATGAATAAAATGCGGTCCGCGTATATCTGCAGACTACATAGAGTGCAGGCTGCAGCCGCAGCCTCACCTTGTCTTTTGAACTTGTTCGATCGAAGCTTGTCGAAGAGCGTCGACAGTTCCAGTTCTAGGGTGAGGCCCGAGAATAGTGAAAGTTCCGGTTCAGAAGCTGTTTCTGCACCAATTCGGGCATGTGCCTTGCCAAATCCAGTACTTGTGCAAGATTAGAGAACTTTTTATACGCACAACAGAGCAAAAAAAGCAAGAAAATTCTGATTTTTGTGAGTCGTGACCATTGACCAGTTCATCAGCCTACATTTTCTAGAAATCGGATGTTCCGGAAAAGTCCCGACTGTGCCAACATGCAAAAAAACTGGTCTGGCACTCGATCTGGGACCTGCATTCCCTGTTTTTTTTGCATGTTGTGGTTCTAGCTTGCAGTTAAGAAAGGTCATGACTCATATACAATGATAGCGGCCAGTGTATCGTGACTGTGGAGTTATACGCCTTACTTATAGTCCATGTAATAGTAGTAGAGAAGGATTCGTAGAGAAAGAAAGAATTCTTTCTGAAAACACGTAAATACAGGATCTGGTAGTCGGTCCGGGTCTGAGACTCAATTAATTGGGCTGATCTCGAAGCTAATGAAGTATGTCGACAACATAGAGCTTCTATAAGAGTCAGGAGACGTATAAATTTAGGCAGGACGATTGCTAGTGTTATCAGCTAGGACGCGTATTTATCCATACAATTCAGGGTTGAAACAAAGCAGATTCCCCAGTAACTACTAACCACATCTCACCTCATGTCACCATACGCCTTCGATAGATCGAGTAAATGTATCCTCGGAAGTCCCTTTGAAAACCATGATTACACCGAAGTCCCCAGCAGAATGTGTGAGATTTAGTTGAGATACGTTCAATGTACGTACAGGTGCAAAGATTATATGTAGCTGATAAGATCGATATCAATATCGATGGATCGATGAAAATCCATTTTCGCATATGCCAAATTGACAATTGGTATGGGGCATCGATCGATTTCCCGGTAACAAATCAAAAATCGTTTATCGAATTCGACGAATTGCTTATAACAGATTTGGTTATAAAGCATACATACACATCGGTTGACGGACATGACAACTCATAGAGATGTGAGCTGTTCTCTTCTATCGAAGCTTAGTTACCCGTTAGAAATTTATTGAAAACCGAGTTTGCAATATGGTATACGTGTTTGCAAGTTGAACAGTTCCTGCGTTTGAATTGTATAATTCCCAAAAGGGTTTTGACGGGATGCTTGTCCTGAGCTTGTTAACTCAAGAGTGATATTCAGGGGACCGGGCACATAAGAATTCTATAAGGAGTTCTAGGCTCTACTAGCCCACGTATTATATGTGTCGACAAACAGCCAATTAGATGTGGTTCTGGGTCTGAGTCTGAGTCACTGATTCATGTATGCACGCTCAGCCGCTGCTATAAATAGTCGATTGTGGTACCGCACTAGTCTCCTGGATGTGCTATTCAGGAACAACATTGCAATTAAAAATTTTTACAATCAAAATTGAGCCGTTGTCATGTCAAAGTTTTTTTTTTGCTAACTAACAAACGTCAATCCAAAACGAGGCTTCTCTTAAAAGGGTAAACTAATGAGCACTTGCCTCTTAAGGAAATTCTGGTTGGCTCAAATTGTATACTTGTTCAAATTTCTGGAAATGGGACTCACTTTACGACAGGTACAAGTTCATGTGGTATTGATCAGCTTAAAAAAGTAAAGTGATACAGGTTATACTCGTTAAGAAATCAGATGTGATGTCTTCGAGTTTCAGTTGTGAAAGCATATATATATATATGTATATATATTATAATGATAAGGTTGAGTCCAATGCAGAGTGAACGTTGGATCAATTTCTTGAGAGCGTACTATAATGCATACTACAATATATGTCACTAGTTGGACTCCACCTGTAATATAGGCTTGCAAATCTTGATATCGTGCTCAGGTTACAAATTAAATGGTAGTAGGTACTACTAGGTGCCATAATATAAACATTCCAAACTTTCAGTAATTACACAGGCGCGTACTTTGCCTCCTTGTCCTTTACTTGGCCTGGGCCCTATAGGCCATTAACATGACTAAATTTGGATGAAAGAACTTCAAATTCTTTAAGATGATAAGCATTTGGTACTTATCAATTTTAATTCATAGGCAGGATTGTATTATAAGTCATGTGATAAGCACAAATATAGCAGCTTTGGTTCAATCACGATGTCTGCATGAATAAAAATCAGGGCTCAGCTCAACATATTGAAAAATTCCAATGAATTACTGAAAAATTCCCAATGAATATTCTTCTAGAATGTGCCATGAATTCTTCAAATTTGTAGCATGGCAACTCAAGATCCTGGTATTTCGAAGAAATATGATCGGAGTTGAACTCGGGTTGTGATGGACAATTAAAATCCTGTTAATCCGATGATAAATTTAGCCTTTATAGGTGTATATATATTGTATATATACGCAGTGGCCAGACTTGTACGTGGTCTAGTGATTAAGGGCTAGCCCACACAAGGAGTGCCCTTAGTTGATCTCCGCCGGGGTCACTATTGGATTATACGGCGGTCTTTGTTGAAGTCCAAAAGACTATTATATATATAAACCACAGTCTCATGACAGATCGGGACTATAAGAACGATCACAGTGGTTTTCGACCTTACTCTGATTAAAGAGAACTTGTTTCCCCTGAACTATATAGGTTAAAAAAAACAATTAGATCCCTCAAAAATTGTTAAATATTGCCAAATTTTATGATATATATGTATAGAGAAACTTTGTGGTATGCGTTCATGCTTCACTTACGTAAGCACTTACGTTTCCACATAATCTCGGTCACTGTTGTCTCTGGCGACTCCGTCTAACGGCCACCTCTCCGTCTCCTTTGTACATCTTTATCTTCCTTCTTGTGTACATCTTGTTGTCCTATAACTTCATAGGAGGACTACAATAAACATCTATTTTCATTTATTATTTCGTGTCATTCACAGTACTGTTTTCTCCCATAAACACCGGTACTACATAACGCAATTTGTCATGAACAACCTGGAAGTATTAAATATTAAAAAGTTTCAAACATGTATATGTTGTTTGAGCTCTGATCAAATGATCGGTTATCGAGAGACGGCAGAGGCGAGGAAAAAATATTATTGGTCACTTTGGAGTGCTCAACGTCACAGTCACAGGTGACGCCTCCGGTTTCGGTAACTGGATAGTTTTTGGATTTTCTGTACACAAAGTATACTGTATACTGGGGACGTTGTTTTTACCGTGCTCTTTTGAAACTATAACATTTTCCATATAAGCAAGTTGAAGCAACAACAACAACAACAGTTTGTTCAAGAAACACATGACAATTCATTGAAGATATGGTGTTAACATAATTTCAGTTCGTTATATCGCAACTGATGACCGTCACAAATTCATCAATGTTATCTATCTATCACACAGGAGCCAAAATAAGAATGATCAGTGACTTTATACAGAAAATGCGTGTGGAGCAGTACGGTGCATTGTCATTATCACTTGTTAGATTCATTTCGGCTACGCATATTACACTGTTTTGGTCATGATGCCATTAGCTACCGAATCAGACTCCCTTTGATGTTTCAAGTATTCCAGGCTTTCTGCTTCAGCTCAAATGGAATGTTTCACCTCCATAGTCACATCTACTTTCATAACCATGAAATCCCATATGAATACTATTGTCAAGACGACATTGTTGAATCTATGGAGGATAGTTGTGATGTTGGGAAAGAGATCTCCATTGACATTGATTAGACTTACAGTGACTTTTAAGCTCTTTCGTATTGATTTCCAAGAATAGCACATAGTGACTCACTTTTCCAGAGAGTTTATTTTTCTCATGAAACAAATGCTATATCATAAACTATTAAGTGGCTACTGCTGAATACACTGATGTCTTGAGCATATTTGAACTGCTGATGGTAAGACCCAAATTCTCAGTTGTTTTTTTTACCAGTCTCTAAACATGTGAATCTGCATGTCTCAGAATATACATATGCCACATTGGTATTGAATCTGGTTGGATTTAGTAGTCTACACCTAAATATAAGACGCCATGTCACATACTTCTTCATACGGTATTTCACTGTAAATTATCTGACTTAATTTCGTGGTATCATACCTCCTTTTTATCCAAAATATTGTGCCGGCTTTAAAGGACTCAATTTATGTGGTGTAAGTTGTCTCGATGGTAATATCAGTTGGTTGAATGTAGTGAATAATGGGTATCAAAAGAGAAAGAGGAAAAGGAAGAAGGAAAAAGAGGAGAGAAGGAGAAAACACAACCCATACACTAGCTTTAATGCATATTTTACAATTTCTTATATTTTGCAATCTTTTTGTTCACAGTAGATAGGGAGCTCCTCTGCACGCAAAGCTAGAGCTGTATCAAATCTCTATATACTTCAAAGCTTATATATAAATTACAATATATGTTTTTTAATTCAAAGTGGCTTGCATGAGCATGGCAAGTTAAATTATATTAAATAAAAACAAACTTATTAAGAAAGTTTTATATATATAACAAAAAATGCATCAACAAACATTAAAAAGTATGAGATAAAAAAGCAATTTATATTGAAATTAACGTACCAGAAAATCAAACCTTGAAAATATCAAGTATACCACATCAATCTTTCAATTCTATGGAAAGTAAAGAGAAATGAAAACAATCAATGTTTTAACCGTCCAAACAACTTCGAAACACCTTTCTTCTTACTTGACCCGGACACAGGAGTACCAGCTCCTGTTCCACTTTCATTTCCATTGCCATTTCCGATAGAGCTAGTAGAACTAGAACTACGTAAAACTTGAGTTATCGAAGTAGTCTTTTTCAGATCAGATGATCCGAACAATGATAATGATTTTGGCTGCTTCTGACTACCACTACCAGAACAAGAACCGGAGGACTGATGCTCATATTGTTGAGAAATTGAGGAAGTAGGTGACAGTTCTGAGCTTAAACTTCCGTATAGTTTAGAAAAACCTAGATTTGATCCCAGATTGCTTAAAGTTCTAGTTAAACTCGTTCCCCCATTTCCATTATTATTATTATTATTATTGTTATTACTAGACTCTGTGTTTGTTGGTGTAGGTGGTACAAGACTATTCGAAGAAGGAGTTTTGCGAGATGAAAATTGTGATGGACCAGGAATAGGGATTGAAAGTGATGAATTCGATCTTTGCTTGGTTTGTGGTTGAGTTGGAGTTTCAGATTGTAGTCTTTGTGTTTGTGTTTGTGGTTGTGGATGCGATTGTGATCTTTGAGATTCTTGTTGCGGTGAAGATGGGGAAACTATTGTAGTTTCTATAATTGATGGACGTGTCACATTGGCTTTGAAACCCATTGGTGAAGGCGAAGTTTGACTTCCACTTCTGAGTCTGGTATTCTTCCTTCTATGACCCCCTTTATCAGATTCCAAAATGGACGCAGATGAACCTGATCTAGATCTACTGGAACTAATAGCAGATGAGCTCTTCTTAGGTGATCTGGCACTTGTGGTACTTTCAGCAGAATCAGGTAATGGAGGAGGCGAAGAAACAGGAGGTTTTAAATGTGTTTGTGAATGTGAACCAGACCTTGAGCGGAAACCTGAACTGTTTGAACTCGACAGTGAATGTTTACTTAAATTTTTTCTTTCTCCAGCCAACAAAACGGCATTCAAATGTTTCTTCTCCTTCCTTAATTGGGACGCCATTTCATGACAATTCATAGCACGTAACATTAATTTCAAATCACTGTTTAACGTGGCAATTTCAACCACAATATCAATCAAAATGTCTGGACATGCAGGTGATTCAGAATCAGTCATATCCTTGAACGTTGGCCATCCATTTAATTGTCCTGAGCCATCAGTATCGTTGCCTCCTTTGCTATCACCCTTATCTTTAGTACCTTTCTTAGAAGAGTTTCCATCCTTAATATCATTACTGTTTTGCTTATCACCCGGGGTATAACTTGACGGATCAATCAATGCAATTGTATCAGCCATATAAAAGAATTCATTTAGATCAGAATCTGAAGAACTTGAGACACTTCCTGACTTCTCGACTGGTACAGAGGAGAGCAAAGCATTCTTTGTTTTTCTAGAAATGGATTTGCTTGTAGCATTCACCGATCTAGAAGATCTAACTGCAACTTTGGAAGCTCTTCTCAGTAAAGTCAAATCCAGCAATCCATCATCCATCTTGGACAAATAATTATTAAATTGATCAATGGCAGCAATACCACTAACACCATCATCAAATCTTGATTCTTGATTGAACTTAATGCCATGCTCAATAAATCGTTTTTTCAAACTTTGTGCATCTTTGATCAACTGTGCTTCTTTCTTGGAAATTACGGCAAACAAAACTTCTAAAATCAAGTCATATAATAATGGAACTTCATAAAACTTGGCCACTAACATAACTTCACTAGCAGTCGGAACAATCTTCCAATTTGACCCAACTTGACCAGTATACAAAAATTCAGTAAATGCACGGACTGTATCTGTTGTAAATGGAAGACACAAAACACGTGGTAAACGGCAAACATCAATTGACAAATTAAATGCTATCGATGACTTAACACTAGCTTTTTTATCTCTCCATTGCCCTTCTAAAGTGCTTTTATTATCATCCGTATTAATTTCACCACCACCCCCGACACTCCCAGAAACAGCAGCATCGCCGGATCCACTGATACCAGAGGTCGAACTTCTTGGCGATCCAGATGGAGATAAACCAAAATGTTGCATTCGGTTAGCTAGCAGTTGACTTGTAGTAGATCCTTGCTTGTTCGGACTAGGTGATAAGAAAGACTTTAGTCTATTATTATTGCCCAATTGATTTGGAGCGCTAATAGAACCCGCGGAACCAGAAGCGGGCGTGGAACTGGACTGAGTACCAGAGTTGGAAGAGTCGGGAGTTGATACAGTAGGTAGTGAATCAGCAGACGGAACAGTTGACAGTTTCCCTACACCAGTACCAATTGAAACATTGGCGATATCTTTAGACAATTCAATATTTGGCATAGGGGGTTGATCAGGCAATTCACTTACACATATGCAACCTTTCGGATCAGGAACAGCTGTATCAATGGAAGAAATTGAGCTTAGATTTGGTTCAGCACTGACTCTAGAAGTAGTTGGATAATCGAATGCTGAATCTGAACCTGAATTTGGGGCTAGCAGTGCATTTGCATTTGAAATTGAGTTTGAAACATAGCCATAACTTGAACCAGAAGGAATAAACGCACTAAGTCTAGAAGGAGGCAATGGAGATGTGGCCAGCAATCCACCGTTATTAGTACCAACCGAACTGACACCAGCGCCAGTACCAGAACCAGGTCCTCCTTGAATCTTAAAAATCGACCCATGTCTAGAAGTCGGCTGAGAAAAAGAGCCCCTTCCTCCACCTGTACCCGTACCTGTGAAACTGCTTTTCAACGAGCTACGTCTAGAAGAAACCGATGTGGTGGCCATCGAGTTTTGTCTAGACTGAGAAGGGTAGTTGAATGAACTTCTTCCAGACAAAGATATAGTAGAATCGACTCTTGATTGACGTCTTGAGATATTCAAACTTGGAGACCCAATTAATCTTGAGCTAGTATTAACGTTTGATGATGATACAACTTGTGACTCTTTCGATGACGGTTTATCTTGAAATGGAAATCTAAACAGTGGCGGGCTTTCTTCTCTGTTACTATTATGACTGCTGTCGTTGGTGGTTGAATACAAACTCGTAGTTTTTCTTATTGAGCCACCATCATTTTCATTACCTGAATCAGCAGTACTTCCTAAACCGCCTAGTTTGCTATCCAAAGTACTACTGTTATGTCTAGTAGCCAAATCATCGACATCAGCGCCAATGCCACCACTCTGTGACCCATTATCTAGCTCTTGATCAAGAAAAGCCATTGCATAAGCCTTAGAAACCAGCTCATCGAATGCTTTTCCCCACCTAAAACGGCATAAATCCAAGGGTAATTTGATTGAATCACCTTCACAAGAAATTAGTTCAAAATCAGAAAATGCTGTAGTTCTTTCGAATGCATTTTTACCCAATGCGACTGCATATGATGGAAAAACAGAACTTATCGAATTAATTTGAATTTGTGGTGCAACATAATGTGCATAGGCGGCAAAACTTGTATGTGGTCCATTTTGGTGAAGTTGCTGTGTTGACTGTGTTTGCGAATTAGCTATAGATTGATGATCAGGTACCGATACCTTTGAAGAAAAGGACCCACATCTGTTCAGATTGAAAGTTTTTGGCAAGGTACTAGGTATATTATTTCCACCAATAGCACATCCAAAAGGACCACCCGAAGCATCGCTTGCGCCTATTGGAGCTTTATAGGTTAAATCTGATCCAATCATGTTTGTAAAAGGCAACGAAACAGAAACATAGATGTTGAAATATTGCATTGTTGGGGGTGTTGAACTAGTATCTTTATTTCCCAAAAAGACTGCCTTATGATGAGAATTCCAAACGAAACCCTTCCAAAAACGATGGGACCAAACATTATGTCCACAATAAACTTGTAATCTAACCCATCTTCCCGAAGTTCCATTTAAGACATATGCTGATATACTCAATTCTCCGGGCACAAACCCACAAACTATAATGTTATCACCGAAGAAACCAACTGTTGGATAATATAATTTGTATGGAAAATTTCCTAAATCTTTTTCATCTTTGATAAATGCACGATTTGAGCTTAGTCTTTCACCTCTAATGGACTGGAAAGCAATTAATGGTTCAACACGAATGTTTTCAGGTTGGGTATATAGAACCAAGGATAACAAATCGGGACTTTGATATAGAGTGACATCACCTAAACTTGATCTCGTTTTCGGATCATAATCATCTTTAACTGGTACACCATCGACTAATTTGACGGTATTAATAAATTCCAATGGTACGCTAACCCATTCCAGATCACACAGGTCAAACACATTCAATTGTTTGCAGTATTCATCATGTTGATTCATTCCTCCGATGAACAAGATACCATGATGATTCAATTTTCGAGTTATGATCAGTGATGGAGTAGCAACAAGATGATGATTATAACGGCAATCGCACAGATCATTATCTTCTGGTAAGATACATTTCCATTTCTTCGTGATTAAGTCATATTGCCAAGTATCATTTAAAACTTTTAAATTGAACTCAGAATCTTTGAATGTAAGGCCACCTGAAATGTAAACAAAACTGTCATAAACTAGCATAGCATGAAAAAAACGGGGTTTTGGTCTTTGGGTACAACTTGGGTCAACTTTCAAGTGTGACCATTTTCTTTTGATCAAGCCAAGTGCAAAACATTCCTTGGATATGTAATCTAACGGATTTGATTTTCTCTTTTGGGCTGGTAAATTAGATACGAATTCTGTCATTTTGGTTTTGATTTCTAATGTTGTAAACTCGGGTGATAACCTCAGTGGAGTCACCAGACCACCATAGACGAAAATCTTTGATTTTTCTAAAACGGTTGAAGCACCAGTTCTTACCGTCAACTTGAAACGATCATCGGAAGATTCCAAATTCGGCAGTTCCAAGTCATAACATTTACCAGCTGATGGATCAACAGGAGGCATTTTTGGAATGAGATAATGCTATTTTGATGTTGGTGTTTATGGAGATGTTGTTGATGTTCCCTGTTACTGTGGTGTTGTATGATGAATCGAAGTCGCCCTTTGACGATGCAAGTATGTGAGATAAAGCGGCAGTTCGTAGGTGGAAAACCGTAAAGGTGACTGTGAGCTGTTGGACTGAAGTTGTTGTCTGTTGTGTGATGTTTCTTGTGTTTCAGCAGGTAGTTGGAACAGTTTGGCAGGTAAACCGTGATAGTGTCTGTAATCTCGAAATACACGATCTACCCCGAATGAGAACAGTCTCAACAGAGAAATTAGAATCCCGATTTAAAAAATTGGTGTGGCTGTGCGCGACTCCTGAATGCTATATCGTGGCTGGTGCGAAAGGCTGACTGCGTAGCTGGTAATTTTTGTCACGTTTAGCACGCACACGACTTCAAAGTTCCTCGCCAAAATATGAATTATTGAATTGAATTTTTGATGAGACGAGACACAATTGTAAACTGACAAGACTTAAGAGTCAATCGATGGTGTAATACTGTGATGTTCGGATCAACACAAGTATCTAAACCACAACTATAACAACAGCATCAACAACAAAAAATGCTCCCAATCTTTATGCTAATGTCATTAAAGGGCCAACCTTTATTAATCGAATTGAAAACAGGTGAAACCATCAATGGTACATTAGAAAGTGTTGATAACTGGATGAACTTAGTGTTAAAAAAAGCCATAAAATCTGATTTTCAAGGTGATCAATTTTCTAAATGTGATGAAATTTACATAAAGGGTACTCAAATCAAATGTTTAAGACTATCAAATGATATAATCGATAAATTGAAAGAGCAACAGCAGCAGCAACAACAACAGCAACAGAGAGATCACTACGGTGGTAGTTACCGTAATAACAGTGGGAATGGTGGTTATAACCAGAATAGACAAGGTG
This sequence comes from Ambrosiozyma cicatricosa, assembly GCA_030579935.1. Classification (NCBI taxonomy): domain Eukaryota; kingdom Fungi; phylum Ascomycota; class Pichiomycetes; order Pichiales; family Pichiaceae; genus Ambrosiozyma; species Ambrosiozyma cicatricosa. The sequence goes on along the minus strand of JAKTRY010000056.1, from coordinate 33,325 downwards.
GCGGAAACAACAGATATAATAACAGAGGTGGAAGGGGAGGTAGATTCAATGGTCAAAATAGGCAAGGTGGTTATAACAACAACAATAATAATGGAAGAGGTGGATATCATAACAGAAATAATCGTTCTAATAACACGGGGAACACAAACGCAAACAATAACGCCAACAACAACCAATGATTCAATCTACTCCCGATAGTGCTAAGGTTTACGTTTTTTTATCCTTTTTAATTTGGAATTGTATATTTATACCAGTGTGTGCAACTACAATATATCTTCGATGGGAATGAATGATAATAAAATTTCTGAAAATACAAATAAAAATGAAAATGCAATATCTCACACATCTGCCAGACTTAAAAAATATAACAAGAAAAGAAAAAAAATGCATACCTAACGATGACTGAACTATCACTAATTCAAGTAAAAAGACATCGGGGAAAAACTTCAGTCATCGATAAACAAAAAAAAGTTTCAGAAAAATGGAGCCCAGCCGAAAAAGATAACCCCCAAATTATTCTCATCAGTGGCCTCTCTAATCAACTCTCTAACAACTGCCTCACAGCTTAATCCTTTAGCATGTAACTTATTCAACACACCCTCGATAGCAACACTAGCTTCCGAAGTCGTATCATGTTTAACAAATGCATCCAATCCTTTTTCATCGCCAGAGGTTAAAGCTAAAGCCTGTAATTTTCTCTTACGAACCGGAGATAATGCCCATGAATATAATGGATCGTATCTTAACACATCCAATATACCACTGATGTACTGTGAATTTGAACGAAGCACTCTGAAAACATGTTCACATGATTTGCTGAACAATCCTGACGTTTTCGTAACCCCTAATCCATCAACTATATCTCTCGTTAGTCTAAATGGCACTAATTCAGGAACAGGTAACGATTTTCCTTGATCGAATGACACTCCAAAATCAATATGAACTGGTTCTCCATTGATCTTGTCTATCAAAATGTTATTACAATGTCTATCTCCAATACCCAGCATATGACCTACTATTGAGGTTGTGGCTAAACCATGTGAGTAAACTAATCTTGATTCAAACCAACTGTCGGGAGTTAAGAAATTGTTGAAGAAAAACATCCTAAAATCAGGTTGTATCTTCCCCGTTATTAACTTGTATGTTTTGACCATTGCCTTATGCGATTTCAGTTGTGTTCTGGCATCGGCCATCATTCCTTTAGCTTGATCATAACTTAGCTTATCCTTACCTGCATGTAATGGTTTCAAAATATCAATTAATCCAATCGTATTAGAAACAAACTCCAAAACACCTGAACCAGCACCCATTGGAACAACTTTATATGTTCTAATCCTTAATTTCCTCTTACGAGTCTCATTATCTTGATCCAATAACAAATTCACTTTTTCAAAAACTTGTTGCATGATTGCATCTTGTCTCATATCATCTGAACCACCTTTCAGTAACATACGTTGTTGTTGGCCATTGCTAATGGTAAATTTCATGATCTTAGGTGCGCTTAGCCCCGACATTGCCAAAGAGATGTTTTTTTCAACTGCTGTTATAGTTGGCAATAGATTCATATCATATCTTGAAACACGTTGGACTTTAATTGTTTCAACAGGCGATGGAATATTATAATTAGGTAGTTCACTAACCCACCAACCATGGCTAATTCTCATAATTGACGGTTTCGTGGATTTGAATTTAGTGTTTGCAATTGATATAGATTCATTTGTCAATTCTGCAATTTTTGAAAAAACATCAGTGATATTAACAACATTGCATTTGTTTTGATACATCAATAACTTATTCCAAACTGAATGTGCAGCAGTTTTTCTTGATAAAGCTGCTGCATCTTGTGAACCTAAACCTTCAGCACTCAATGAGGTTAAATGATAACCAATATGAAATGGATGTTGAATTGCAATATTAACAACTAAATCTTTCAAAACCGATTGAAAGTCAGATTTATCATCCGACAATCTTGAGGTCAATTGATTCACCCAAGGTATGAAATTATAAGTAGGAATATTGGACATCAATGATCTATTAATGGTAGTACTACTATTCTCCAACCACAATGCACAGAAACGATCAACATCAGTATCATTACCGTTGGTATCATTGGATAGCTCAATTGCCTTCAAATAAAACTCAATGGCTCTGTTCACATACAAACTCTTATGACTCATCGCAGATTTTAACTCTTCTTGTTCTGCCAAATACCGTTTCTCTAGTTTGATATACGATCTATTTGCATCTTTCTTTTGTTGTAACTTTTCTTTACTTATCTCCCTTTTGGTATGTTTACCAGCCTTAATCTCACCATTGATCGTATCAACCAAACGACGAAGTTCTAACATATCCTTCTCCATCAGTTTCATAGATTCAGAGGATTTGGAAACTGTTGTGTCGAAATATCCCTCTCTTAATTGATCATCACAAAATTGGGCAAAGATATGGAAAGCCTCACTTGACTCAACACGGACTCCATCACCAACACCATTTTGTGTAGAGACCATTGGTTCAATATAATTGGCCATGATGTCATTGGGAGTCTTTTGTCTGGTCTCTGAACACCATTTTGCAACAATAGCATTGACTAATCCGGTTGGAATATGAGGAGAATTAAACGGAAGTTTTAGTTTATTGATAGGATGTAATTTATCTGTTGAAATGATATCATTCAAAGTGGCAATAGGGAAGGTGGATTCTTGTTTTTGGGACCAAAATGCAAATGCAATATTAAATTTGAAAATACGGTTAACAAACTCGCGTAATTGGTCATTTGAAGTTTTTTTGAAATCGGATTCACAAATCTTATTTAATGAAACAGCAGCATTGATGCTCTTTTGATTTTGGCCCTTGTCTCTTGTAAATTCGCAATAATCATGAACTTCATTAACTAAGCCTAACCAACAAGAATCAGATGAAATTGTAAACGATTGTCTAACTGTTTCTTTGGAGGTTAACATTTCAAAAGTAGCTCTACGAGCCAACAGTATATTCTCAAACTTTGGAAGTTCGGCATATTTAAACCAATGGGTATTATCATGAAAGTTTTTGATGTTCTCATGAATATTGGATGAATTGCAAGACAAAATACCACTAATTGACTCGATAGATGACAAAGCTCTAAGCCAGGACTCAACCTTTTCCGTTTTGACGACCCCATTACTGCTAGCAAAAAAATCATTAGTGGATGAAACCAATGATTCCATATTGTCCATACAAACGGTGGTGGCATCACTTTCCATATCGTGGATAGATTTCAAAGTCTTGTAAATACTAGCGTTTTCACCAGAACATTTCTCAGGAGATGGAAGGTCCCATTGATTCAACTTCCAGTATCTTTCATAAACAATATCAGTAAATTCCCCATTGGATTCATTCAACTGATAACCAGAGTATTCATCTAACATCTTGGAAATACCAGTCAATCCAGAATTCATCATACCATTAACAACATATTTGGAATTATGAGAATTTGCTTCCCCTGCGGAAAGAGCAAGTTCGAAAGAAGCATTATCAAACATCATAGTCTTCCAGTTGTTACCAGTGTTTTGCAAAATATTTAAACCATAATCAAGAGTAGGCTTAACTGGAATACCAAACATCAAATCAGATACTTCAAGTGAACCATACACCGATTCCAAAAAAATGTCCTCGTTATTTTGGCACTTAGTCAAATCGAACCCAGGATCATCTGTGTAATGGTATTCAAACAACAAAAGGGCAGTCTTGGATTTCCCAACAAATTGTGCGGCTTTAATAATATGCTCATGATTCAACCTGTCGTGTACAAATGAGCAACGTCCCCCAATATCCTCTTCATCATTTGGGCCAGTCCCGGTTTTTGTTTCACTTCTGGAAGCAATCAAAATGAGTAACACTATTTGCAAAAACAACTCTATTGACTCTTTGGAGAGATATTGCAAGTCAATGGCAAAAAACTTGTTGATGATACTAGTTAAATCAGTTATTTTCTTTCTTGGCATCTGGTTTATGTAAAACATAACCAATGAAGACATGGACGATGCGGCAAAAGAAGGAACATGAATCACATAAGATGACAAAAGTGTGGTGATGGATGTCTTGGTAGACAAGTCAGTGACAAGAGCAAAAAATAGTCTCAAAGTCCAATTTTCAAATGTATCATTTTGAACGATTGACGCGAAAACGCTTAAAAGCTTAGTTAATCCATCTTGATAGTATGTATGGTCATTTGATTCCAAATCACTGTTAGCTAACGAACAAATGTAGTTGTCCATCGGAAGCAAATAATCTTTAAATGCAGCAAATAGGTTCTCAACCGACAAAAGGTCGATGACTTGCGGATTGCCTGGTTTTGACGGAAACGAGGAAGTTCTCTTGGAAGTAGATAGCTCAGGTGATGAGTCCTCTGAATTCCTTGCAATCAGACTTTTGGCGATGACAGCACCAGCGATTCTATCAAAACAAGCATGCGTTCTTATATCTGCTTTGGATAAAGTCTTGATCATCTCTAAAAACACGCAATCCAGCATCGGCACATTGTTAACAAAAACTGCTTTGTGGTATTCATTGAAGAATGAGTTATCAGTCTCCATAACTTCCACTTTTGGGGCATTACCAGTAGCTAAATAATAACGGGAAAGAGCCTTTCCAATCCAAATAGCAAAATTTGAGCTTAGCAATGAAGAGTACTCATGCTGAATATGATATAACCTAGATGCAATATGTTCGTTCATGTAATGAAACTTCATGTTTTGAAAATCAATGAAACCAGATTTGTTGAATAGGAGTACAATCAACTTAATCAAATCTTCTGATTCATCCTCTGTGGAGAAATTGTTCAAGAGGGAAACACAATCTTTAGTATCAAATTCGCTATCAGAGTGGTCAACTAGATTCATAACAGATCTGACAATTGGAACATACGGAGATGTCTTTTCTTGTTGTTTACAAAATATGAGGAAGTGATTAGTGAGTTTCTCATGCTGAAACGTATTTCTTGATGTGGTCATCCGAAGCAACACTGGAATCCAAATTTTAGCATCCATTGAAACTTGTTCATCACGAGCAATAGTGGCCAATGCCACCAACAAATTATTAACTTCAGAAGCAATAAATGGTTCATCCAAATACTTAGAAACATTGGAAACAATCAAGTCAAGCAAGCTGCGGTTAGCAAAAACTGAACTAGCCTTTAGTATCAGCATCTTTATTCTTCTCAAATGTAACAACTTTTCAGTCAACATCGGTGTACTATCAATTAGAACTAAGAATCTAGAGCATAAAAAATAAACATTCTCAAGCATCCAAATATCTTTGTATTCACAATAATTATCCATCAAATACTGGATTCCAGAAAAACAATCACTGACAGTGGTAGACAATGAAAACTGAGCAGTTAACGGTGCCACTATGGGGGCACTCGCAGTAAGGATTTTAAAGTATTGGCTTTCTGAAGAAACACCTGGGATCCTCGTGAAATCATTCTCATCTCCACAGTTACAGTATTTTATAATCTGGCCAATAATTAGTACCATTTGTTCCTGTATCTTGTCCTTCATAATGTTGGTTGATCTAGGGAAAAATTGAACCAGCAGCTTATAGATTTTTTCATTCACACCTGAAGCATAAGCAATACCAATAGTCAACGATAGGGAATCAACAATCATACTCATAACACTCATGTCAACAATTTCTGATATTCCCTTGATAAAATTGGTGGCATTTTCGGACACAAGTAAAGCAGTAAGCTCTTTATAGTTGGACAAAATGAATTCAGAGTAACTTTTGAATTCGAACACCCCGAATGGAAATTCTTGAAACGATAATTCAAGATTTTTGCAAATTTTGAAAATGATTTCCTTGAAGTTCCAGAAAAAAGTGGAGATAGATTTGAAATTGTTTTGAACAGCAACACTTTTGAAAGCACTTACTAAATAGGGATGAAAATGATTCAGATTGGCAAGCTGTAACATGTTACAGACAACAGCAAGAGTAATTGGTTCAGAGGAAGCTGAAATTTGTGAAAGGAATTTGGTGAAAGAGCAAAACGTTTCAGTTGAAGACTGAGGGGTGAAGAACCCATCAACACTGAAATCACTATACAAATCAAGAGAAAGATCAGCAGCAATGGGGGTTTCAGGGTGTAATAAATATACCAAAGAATCAACAACAGTATGTTTGCAATAATTACTCAGTTTAGCAAAACATTTCAAGGATAGTTTTCTGAGCTCCTCTATATCGTAGGAATCCGGGTAAAGGTCGGGTATTTTTTTCATTACTTTGATAACAGTCTTGCAAAAGGATACCTCGCCCATTTCAGTGAGAAGCATATTACTGCGGTAAAGATCCACAACATAGTAAAACTGGTTCAGCAGCTCTTCTTTCCATTCATTGCCAACGGCATCCAACCACTCATTGGAGCATAGCTCCAAAAAGTCACCACCGCAAACAATCGCCATTTCATAAGTCGAAGTTCTTTTTTCCTGAAACAAGAGACTAATTAGATGCATTATCTTGACCGAAGTTTCCTTATCTATATCCACTATTCCACTACTGTTCACAAAATGCAAACATGTGAACACACAGGCCATGACTTTGAATTCATTATCCAATCGGCCTGCAACGTCTAATGCATCGTTCAACGATGCAAGTGAATCTTCTGGACGATGTGATGATACTGTGACATATTTGAACAATCTTTGCTCTGGTGTTTGAATTCTTGATAGGGTCCTAATGTTGTAAGTGGTTGTAGTGTCGTCAAACTCATCCGTGTTTTGCTCTCTAACAACACCTAAATCCTCAAATCCTTTTGGTTCACGTCTGTTGGTCGAGAAATCGGTATGCATAAAATTTATCAAAGTATCGATGACGGATCGATTACTCTCACAAGTATTGACGGTGTTTATCAATAATTGGTTGTTTTCTGTCAATCTGAGAAATGTATCAATAAAATCTAACAAAGAATCAAACGAATCTTTTGAGTTACTGTGCAAATGACCATGAAGCTCATCAGAGATCAAGATGGGAATTTTAACACCGAACGACGAGACAAACATAGAAACGGAGCTGTTATCTTTCAACTTGGTATAGATATCGAGGCCACAAATAGACCAGCTGTAAAGTAAACTCTTGGGAGTACTGGGACCTTCGAAAATTTCTTCTATGAATGACAACAACCTGTTAAGCAACTTTTCAGAAACAGCAGGATCACAACTGATCTGAGATAAGGATGCAATATCTCTGTGTCTTAGCTTGAATATACTTTCTTCTGAAACTTGCAAAAGAATTGCCTCTCTCAAATATGACTTCTTTCTATAATCGAAATGGATATCCAGAATATCGCCACAATAAAACTGTTCAGGGTGATTCAATGACCTATTCATTAAGGAAGGAGACTTCCAATCCGACAGCCAAGATATCAGCATACAAACCGATTCTATATCTGTCGTGGTTTCCAATCCTTCTAATTGATTAAACTTTGAGAGCAGCCAGTTGGTCACTTTGGAACTGAAAAGTTGAGGCAAATCTGAAGGCAAAGCAGCTTGTAACTTTATGTTCTTAAACTTGAAAATCCTACAAAGATCAAAAGTGTTGAACCAAAAGATGATGGATTCTTTGCAGAGCAATGCAGGCCCGTTAATTTCTGAAATATCAATAACTGTTTCATATTGTTGAAGTATCGAGGAGTCAATCTCGAGTAACGAAATTTTTGATCTCAAATGAGCTTGAAGGATCGCACAAAGAACAAGTGAGGCAGCTTTGGAAAGGTTTTGAATCCTCAAGAATTCTAAACTATATTTGATCAACATATTGATGTTCTTGACTCGAATATTTATTTCGTGATCTGGAGATTCCAGGTCTGATGACACAGATAAAATTAAATAAAGACACGTGAGCACCCAAATATTGAAGTTACTATCTTGAAGATCAAAAAGTTTGAGGAAATGATTTAGAACACCATTGCAATCTCTTAATAGGAAATCCAAGTTGCTTTGTGATGATTTGAGATTTAAAGAAGAACAAGATTCTGATAATCTTAATGTGAATAATTGTAAGCAGGTGATCATGACATTCACATTTGGTGTACCACAGACCTCAGTTGACATCATAACAAACTCAGTTAAAGAATTGCATAAGCTGAGATTGTCAGAGATGGCGTATCTTAAATTCAAGCCATGGTTGAGACGTCTTCTTTTTCTGGAGCCATCCCCCAGCGAGCTTCCCATCGTCAGTTGGATGTTGGAACTGTCAGAGCTCATGAGTTTTCCTTTCAGTTCAAAGTAGTTCTCTAATAATTTGGCTAAACCCAATCTCACTAACCAAGCAATGGAATCGCCATTTTTTGCCAAACCAACATAAGCAGAATTGAACCAATTAGTTGAGTCTTTCTCAACATCGGGAAGCACTTTCAATATCACATCATTAGCTTGTAAGTTTAAGGATTTCGTCGAAGTGTTCTCATGAAGTAAATCAAATATCTGAGTGATCAATATCCCAAGATCATCAAGAGACTTTGATTCTTGGCCAAAATCCAAAGGTAAGGAGCTTTTGGAAGACATTGGAACTTTAGCTGAATTTATTGATTCACTATCGGACTGCACCATACTGCTTTCATCTGTATCAACATTCAGAGAAGAAGAATCTTGCACGATGGATTGTTCGTCGTTGACATCTTCAAGTTCAACATCATCCAACAAACCGACTTCTGTGTCATTCAATAACCTACCTCTTTCATCTATATTCCAATTGTCACCATCTATCTTTGGGTACACATCCACGTTAATGAAATCTGCGATGAGATTGATGAAAATCACAACTTGTTCTTTAAAGGCGTCATAGTTCATCGACTTGATGTCAATAATGAATTTCAGACCAACCTTATACATCCGATAACATGTTTTAATATCCGAGTTGGAGCAATCAATCAAACAAGCATTCAAAATCTTAAATATCAAGATCAAACTTTCTGTTTCTTTTCTGTTCTGTGAAAAAATGTTTTCTGAAAAGTCCAAAATAATGTTTAATATTTCCAAATAATAGTTAGACGATGTTGTTTGAACAGCTGAAAATAAAGACAGCGTAGATGTACAAGCTGGTCTCAAAAACTCACTGAAAACTGCCAAAGATGATGCAATTAGAGCTTCATTATTGCTCAAAGCGAGTTTCTTCTTTGAAGTAAGTAATTCCAGACACTTCAAAACATTTCGTAAAACATCCACATACTGCTCTTCTTGTAACTTATTCTTGAATCCTTGGACTTGAAACAATGAGTATAATGCTTTCATGCAATTCAACGATGTAGGCTCGAATATGGCTCTCTTTTCTAACCCTGACTTTCTGTAAAAAAGATGGTTCATGACATATCGCTTAATGCACACGCACTGTTTATGCTTCAGTTTTGTGACAATTGGAGGCGAACATAAAACATTTGTGACAATGGTTTTCAGTAAAGCAGATGATTTAACTAATCTTGATTCAACTTGAGAATTGATATTTGACTTTGAATAGGCTAGTTTATCGAGAGAGATGAGTTGTGAAAGACTCTCGATGAGAGAAATTGTGGTGTCACGGTCTAGCTTTGAAACAACAGAAGGAGAATTAAAGTTGATCTCTTCTAATGTGTTTAGTCCTTTTGTTCTATCCTTTATTTTTGAAGATACAAGTAAAGCTAACTTGAGCCAAGTGATGGGTCAGTGATATAGTTAGTAAAATGGAACCCTTGATGAAAGTTTGAAGGAACACGTCTCATCGTGAAGCGGACATACCTGAAATTTTCTTGAAATTTTCACGCAACATATCTCGAGCTGCTGAAATACTGAATCGAGTATTCAGAGTTGTGTTTATGGATTGATGGGATTATTGCCTATACGAAGAATGTAAGTGATTTCATGTGGTCCTGATTCGTTTTTCAGCTGATGGATGATCTCGATTTCTTTCTTCATTCACTTTCATGACGCGCGTAAGTATCACTGTCACTACTTACTACAGCATATTCACCTTTTCAATTCAAACAAATCAAGAAATACTTGAAAAAGTAGCGAACGGGGACATTTGCCTTACAAGCTGTTAAAAACTACGAATTAAAAGTTCTATTTCCAATCATTAATACATGGAATCTTGCTACAATGTAAAGTCGATCAAAGCCTAAAAGAGTACGAAGATTTTATTGTATGACATTATGAATTTAAATAAGCAGGACACCAAAGTAATTATATTAAAAAATGAAACAGAACATGGTAAACCAAAGTTATCTAAACCACAACACCAGAGTTGGAAGCAATTCTTGGCCACAAGTCAGCACATTCCTTAGCGACAGGACCAGTGATAGCAGAACCCTTCATTTCACCCTTAGGATTAACAATGACACCAGCGTTATCTTCGAAATACAAGAAAACACCATCCTTTCTTCTCCAGGTCTTAGCTTGTCTAATAACGATAGCTGGCATAACCTTCTTTCTCAATTCTGGCTTACCCTTCTTAACGGTAGCCATAACCATATCACCGGCAGAAGCGGCGGGTAATCTACTTAATCTAGCACCGGTACCCTTAACGGCCAAAACGTACAAGTTTCTAGCACCAGAGTTGTCAGCACAGTTCATGATAGCACCAGTTGGCAATGCTAACTATATTAATAGAAAAAGATGCACATTAAGTGAAATTTGTTAGTAAACACATCATTGAAAGCTTTCATGAGATTCAAATATCGACCAATTTTGGACAAATGGAATACGCAACTGATGGATATCCAAAATGAAACCAGAAAGAGACCAACAGCAGGAGTAAGAAGGAGCCTCTCTTGTTGGTGCAAAAATTTTCATGACTTTAATTGCATTGAGTTGAGCAGAAAAAATGGCAACACTCTTCATGGATATCCTTGTTTGTGTATAGTATAATTCATGAATATTTTCAGGAAATGTAGTTCTTGAACTAGAACCATCTGATAGAATTACATGTAATTCAGTTGGAACACTAATGTTGACTGTGAACCATGTTTGTAAAACGACATGATTAAAAATTCCAATGGATCCAATTGTTGTTGCTACTAATTTCTAAACAGTCCACATGCCTTGTTTATTTGAATTCTGGTTTTAGATTTGACCATTGAAAGGCACCTCACCACTCTCTGTTGGGGATGTCTCTGGTTCCATTTGAATCAATCTGCTGAATTTCTGGTCCTTTTCCAATATCAAATAATTCTGCACATAATGATATTCCAAATGATACCAATTTGGTGATCTTGCTCCTGACTTGTGTCTTTTGCTGTTCTTTCATGGTCTTACTCCAATTTTGATTCTCAAACTCAGTCAATCAAATTCTTTTGATGCAATGGTACATACTGACATTCTGAATTTGTTACCGGAAGCACCTTTTTCAGCCATTTTTGTATGATTATATTTGTTGTGGTGTAATGTATACTTCTTTTAATATGTATAAATACGACAGGTTGAATCAAAGATTTTGGTATACCTTTTCAACACTTAATTGTTTGTACTGCCTACACACTCTACCCACCAACACCCACACTACACACAGTACAGGCTTGCCTACGACGATGCTCACCCTGGCACTGGAATTCTCTGCTGCTCGGCCATTTTGAAAATTTTGGCTGCTGACACGCTCGTTTCCAATGGCAGATGGGCTCACGGTCACAAGGTTTTTCACTCTTCTCGTTCTTAAGTGCGAAATCTGCGTACTACACGTGATCGCTAACAGGCACGTAAGCATTTCAGCCCTTGTTCACAGCACGTGCTCCTAACCCTGGCTTAAGGTTCATTCGCATCTTGCTCTAGAGCCATGTGTCTTTCACCTTTCGGGCCTTGGCTCTCAGCTGACGTCAATATACCCTTCAAAAATTTTAATGGATAGAAACGTAAATCAAGCCTCAAATACCAGTGTTACCAATAAAATCTTCATTAAATTTATAAAAATTATCTTGATTGAAATGATAAATAACACACAATTAAATGCACATAACAGTGATAAAGTAGATATAGAGAGATCAGAAAAGCAGTATGTATATATGATGCATTGGAAGACATCAGTATGAGAGAGGTATTAAAATAGAGAGAGAAAAACACAAAGAAAACAAACTGAAAAGAATATAAGAGGGTAATCGCAAACGAAGGAACTAAAAAACATCAAATGAATGTAAAAAGGAAGAACAGTGAACTCGGAAGTCGAAAGCTGAAACAGATATTAAACAAGGAAAAATAAGAGAAGAAGAAAAAACAGATGATAATAATAGACGGTCCAAAAGATGAAGTTAAGAGAAGTCGAAAAAATTGAAGAAATAAACATAAAAGAACAATTAATAAAAAAGCAAGCAGTCGCCAACTGTCTTTAAATATAGGAGAAGTGGCATAATCGGAAAAACATAAACCAAACCAAACGTAAGCAAATCAGTGAATATAATCAATTGACTATGTGAAAAGGGGAGATAATAGAGAGAGTCATTAAGGAGTAGCAGGTGCTGATAATGTAGACAGGTACTCTTGAACATATAAAGCGGCTTTCTTGAACCTTCTCTCACTGTATTTTTCAAATATGGCCTTATGATGAGTTCTGGCACTCAGGCAACAATCTTCAAAGAGTTCACAAAGTGGTTCCAACTGTTCAGAAGAGTATCCAGAATAGAAAATATGGCAATCAGTCCAATTACCACGGCCAAGCATCTTACGAGATGTATATTGAGCACCTGCAGCTAACCAACTTGTTGGAGCAGCAACCAATTTGGGTTCCATGATGGTAATTTCCAAGAAATATTTAGCAAGAGTTCTAACCTCGTTATCATAATCATCAGCTTTTGAACCACGTCTCAAGAAAGACATTGGACCAGGCCAACCAAATTCAAATTTAAGGGTTTCAACCATGAACTTTTCAGCTTTCAAGAATTCTGGAACTGTGAATTGATTACCAACCATATAAGTCATTTGAGACACTGTTGGAACATTGATTTCTTCATATTTGGCAGCAACAAACAGAGCAACGGCACCACATAATTGAAATCTTGATAATGAAATAGCTCTTAAGCTAAGGAATCTATCTATTATATTGACAGACAAGAATAAAGTTTCTGGAAGTAAGTTGAAACGCGAATGCAGTTGGACCAGCCAATCCATCAATGTTGACCTGTGATCCCAACGTAGCTCAGTTTGTTTTTCTTCAATATATTTGGGATTTGGAGCATACTTCACTTCCAAGTCATGTAAGTAGTTGAAGATCTGATTACCGTATTCAGAAACCATAGTAACGTCAAAGGTATCTTCGTCTTCAGGATCTAGGTAGTTCTTAGAATAAATGTTGTAAGCAGATGTGATCTTCAGGTATATTGATTCATTCATAATTGGAGACATTGGTTCATTAATATATAGGGCTTCTTCTTCATCTTCATATGGATCAAAATCTTCGTCATCATCCAGTTCGTAATCTGTGGCCTGTGTATCAGATGTAATACTACTGACATCAATATCTTCATCTTCTTCAACTTGGGACAAGACTTCGGCGCGTTGAGGTTGCTGCGTTTGTTGCTGTTGATGATTATGTAACGGGATTGGCTTATTTGTATCACTTTCCACATAGACAGGGACTCTCGATCGTCTGGTAATCTCAGATTGTTGTTGATATTGTGATTGTTTATGTGAATTGGATTGGGTAGATTGACTGTTTAATGCTGAATTAGGAACAATACCTAAAGCTCGTCTTGGTCTGTTATGACTGATTATAACTGATTTGGAAGAAGTCGGAATACTGATTTCTTTAACCTTCTTAGACTTCAAGTTTTGTTTGATATTTTCATCATTGGCACGATGTATAGTAGTTCTTGTCGAAACTCTCATGATTTGACTTTATATGTTTGTGATTTTGGTTTTTGTGTGTTTGTATTTATGGGTAATGCAAAGGAGAAAATGTTTCTATAGCAAGTATCAGTGGCAACTGGAATGGAAGTAATAATAAGCAAACTGTGAATGGAGATAAACAACGGTGAACGTGAACCAAAACAGAAGGTAGATCAAAAGTAGTAGAGTTGAGTTAACGTGAAAATGAAAGAGAATGTGAATAGGAGTGTTGTGAGATCCGTTGATGGTGGTGATCAGACAACAAGGGAGTGTGCGGGAATGAAAAGATTGTTGTTTGGATTCGTTTGTTCGTTGTTTTGTTTTGAAAAATGGAATAAACGCCCTTTGTAAACAAAAGCGAAGAGGTAGCAGAATTTCCGATTTGGGACTGTCACCTGTGTTGAACTTTGGCGGTTTTGAATAAGTATGCTTCGAATTGGAATGGGAGTTTTTCAAGACCAGTAAGAGGGATTAAAGAGTGTTTAAATATTGAAATGTATGTGTGCTGGGAGTGTAGGGGAAATCAGTGTGGATGGTTGAAACAGGGGTATCTGATTTAAAGATGGATTGAATTTAGTAGAGATTGTGATGTGTTGTGTGCTTATGTTAATTTTTGAGAGAACTGTGAGTCTGATTTCTGAATTTCGAACCTGAATTTGTTTACATTTTGACGCATTCGTAATTTCGTAATCTCCCCTAATAAGCGGGTTATCGCGCGCGCACGACCCGGCTGTTCTCAAAAGGGCAGAGCGCACGTCTGGGAATGCTCCTCACTTTACACCCTTTGGTCACGTATGTTGGTGGCTCATTTCATTAATTTTTTTTTTTTCGATCCATTTTTGAAATTTTATCAATTTAGTTTATCAGATATACTCCGAAAGACACTTCTAACAATCAAACAAGCAACTCATATATAGTTGTTATATTCCACATCATATCAATTCAATACACAAAGATGTCATTTTTAGAACACAAAACCTTTATCAAAGAAGGTGACTTGGTTCTTGCTTTCATTGGCAGAGACAACCTCAAACCAATTTATGTCACCCCTGGTCAAGCAGTCAACACAAGATATGGTACATTTGCTCATGAATCAATGATTGGACTCCCATATGGTTCTCAAATTACCAGTGGAAAAGGTTATGGTTTCATCTACTTGCTTCATCCAACTCCTGAATTATGGACCATTTCTTTACCTCATAGAACTCAAATTGTCTATACTCCAGATTCAGGTTATATAATACAGAGGTTAAACGTCATTTCTGGTTCTCGAGTTATTGAATCAGGTACTGGTTCTGGATCTTTTACACATGCATTTGCTAGAACTTGTGGATCTAAAGGTAAAGTGTTCAGTTATGAATTCCATGAACCAAGATATTTACAGGCTAAAAAAGAATTTGAAGGTCACGGTTTAACCAATGTTCATTTAACTCATAGAGATGTTTGTGCTAATGGATTTGATGTCAAAGATTTGCAAACTGATGAACCATTTTATGTCGATGTTGATGCGGTTTTCTTAGATTTACCATCTCCTTGGGAAGCCATTCCTCATCTTCAATCTGTCATTGCCAAAGATAGAACCGTTGGAATTTGTTGTTTCTCACCTTGTATAGAACAAGTCACAAAGACAATTGAAGCATTGCAGAAAAACGGATGGATAGATATTGAAATGACTGAAATTGCAGGTAAGAAATGGGATTCAAGAAAGGAAATGATAAGAGAAGTTGATGATGCCGTGGAAAGATTGAAAGATATTCAAAAGAGACAAGCTGAAGGTATAGAAAAAAAGAAAGCTTGGATTGAGATGAATAAGAAACAAAAAGAAAAAGATGTTGCCAACGGGGTTCCACTGGATGAGAGAAAGAGGGCTGCTCAAGAACATATAGCAGAAAGTAAAAGAAAGAAACAACAAACTGAAAGAGATTATGGATTTAATCCTTGGGGTAAAGGAAAAAGAGTTATGGATGGTGATGAAAATTATAAATGGTTTGATGTCTCTAGAGTTGGAAGTGAATTGAAAAGTCATACTTCTTACTTGACATTTGCACGTTTTGTTCCTCAGTTGAAAAAATGATATTTATTCGCTTGTCTCGGGCATTGTTTTTTGTTCTGTGTATTATGCCCTATAAGTTGTCGTTAGCATTTAATACAATTCATAATTTTACTAGTAGATATATCTGTTACCCCTAGACTTTAAGTCAACTTTTATAACTTCCCCTTGCTCTTCTAAGTTCTAAGTCCTCACTGGCGACTGCTCAGTGACTTCATCGCGAGATAAACTCTCCATGAATCAGAAGCCGAAATCACCTGTCAGCTTACAAGTTACTCCACAGCAAGTGAAAATCCAGACCAACACAGATTTTGATAACCCGCCATAACATCAACAACCATGTCACTACTAAATCAAGTTGGCTTTGGGTCAAGACTATTAAGTCAATATCAGACCCTTCCCACAATATCAACGGTAAAGAGAACACTTACTACATTCACAAGAAACCACCAAATTCAACTTCAACACCAACATCAACGCCATCATTACAAGCTTTCATTTCTTCACATAAGATCGTCAAAACTACTAGCCTTACAGTTATTACCATCACAAAAAAGATCATTTACAAATACCAATATCACATGGAGATACAACAAACCACCAAAAGATTTTGTTTCTTCGTCTGTATTCGGTGGACTCATGGATAAAATTCCCGACTCGTTGAAGATCTTACTTGGTATCACGGCAGTCAGTTCATTTGTTGTCTTTGTTGCATTGCCTGTTGTTGTCATGGTTGTTCCACCTATCATCATAGGAGGTTATGCATTTTACAAAGGAAGACAATGGAAATATAAGAAAGATTCAAGAAGAAGGTGGGACATGTTGGCTGATTCCAATTTGATTTTCAAGCCTAAGCATACAATTGAAAACCGTAACCCTTTATTTTTGCCTCCTCCTGAACAGGTCAATAATGAATTAGCTACTTTTGAATTACGCAGAATAGTTGATGCTTTTTTCAATAATGAGAATGGAATCGCAGACTACTTCAAAGTTGATGATTATAACGATTTGGCTCTAGGTTCAATTGATGGTGTTCAATACACTTACAATACTAGTCATACTTTAACCGATTTGGAAGGTGTCATGATGGTGGTTCAAAGCAGAAAGTTATATGATAGAAACTCTGGGAAAGAAATCGCCACTGTTTCCATTTGTTTAAGAAACCTGGATATCCCTTTCTTCGAAGACTTCAGTGAACCTTCTGCTAATATTGGTAGAAGTATTTGTGTCATTGAGATCACTCCAACTGGTCTCTTCCCCACCAAATCATTTATTATAGATGCTGGTTCAGGATTCTCAGATGATGATGTTATCATTGATGTGAGAGGAAGAACGAGAAATTTATAAGTTTCCTACCAAATTGAAAGAAAAGAAACAGATCACTTGTATATCACACTCTGCTTTTTTATTGCAATTTATATACTCCTCTTGTAAATATTCAAAAAGAAAACAAAGATCTTATTACTTTAACGATAATAACGAAACATTGCGCTGTAATTAGCTGTAAAAAAGGTTGATACGAATTCGTCTACTTGCTGAAGACAATAGTAATTCTACTCTCTTCTTCTTGGCTTCTTCTTTTCAGCTTCAGCAGCCTTCTCTTCATCAATTGCCTGAACGATTTCTTCGATTTCATCATTGGTCATTGACTTGATCACTCTACCTGGCTTCATTATGGAAATTTCGATGTTCTTAGCACCAGTTTGGACAACTTCCAAAAGAGCTTCGATAGCCAATTTTATAGTCTTAGCATCATCTAACTTCTCGCCCTTTGGATAGTTCTTCTCTAAAAATTCTCTAACAGTTTTGCTGCTTCTTCCTATAGCATTGGCCTTCCAAGCAGAGTAGATACCAGAAGGTTCAGTTTGATAAAGTCTTGGGGTATCATCGCTTTCATCAAAACCTGCAATCAATGTAGCAATACCGAAAGGTCTGGTACCACCACTTTGTGTGTATCTCTGTTGAACACTAGCAACATACTTCGTCAAATATTCAATGGTGACTGGGTCTTCCAATGTCAACTTATGAGATTGAGCCTCCACTCTAGCCTTATCAATCAAAATTCTAGCATCAGCATTCAAACCAGCAAACGCTAATTGAACATGACGGTCAATCTTATTTATCTTTGATGGAGTAATTCTTGGATCTTGTAATTTCAACGTTGTTCTTCTCTCACATGCAAGAACAACAATGTGTTCACCTTTGACACCAACGGCTGATGTACCTCTCTTAACTGCTTCAGAAGCATATTCAACTTGAAAAACGTGTCCGTCGGGACTAAAATAATGAAATTGAAATTGGAAATGGATATCTGTTAGTAACAATGATGGAATTGACTGTGAGGGCGTTGACTGTGATGAATAATTGTAGAATGGACGTACCTGAAAATGGACAAAGCTCTATCGTAACCACTCATGATTTATAAATAATGATTCAGATCAATTGATGGGGATGTATTGGTGTAAAGGGAATGTGTTGCAAGTGGCCAAATGATCAGAAACCAGTGTTTTGCCATCCATCCTACATGCGATCTCTCTGAAAGTTCACTCACTGTTCAAGAAGTTCCAAGTTCAAATTCTTCGCAAGCGCACCTCTCTATCATTTTTTCGAAGCTTCCCAATTCCCTTTACAAATTAGATCTTCAATTGAATGTACCCAAGGAAATTCAATGATATCAACATCCAAATAGTCATGTCCAAGACCCTTCCCAAAAATGAGCCGGAAATTTTGAAATTTGCTAAGAACATTAAGCAACAAAAAGCACCTAAGAATCCAAAGGCACAAAAAGCACCAAAAGTGCCCAACAATATTCCAAAGAAAGATCATTATCAAAGATTAACATATCTTTACAAGATTGGTAATATCATGTCCTCAAAGCTCGTGGATACAGGCTCCATATCACAATCAACAAAAGAAGGTACAAATACTTTTGATATTTTATCTAGGGCTTACATCAAAAATCTTGATTTGGTTTCTAAAAAAGTTGTCATTAAACTTCATCCAAACATCAAGAGAACCATTTGCAAAAACTGTTCAAGATTGGTGGTTACTACTCCTAACTCAACAATGAGAATTGTGAATGAATCAAAGAAAAAATCTCCTAAGAATGATGTGCTTGAGATCGTTTGTGAATGTGATACTAAGAAAAGATTCCCTTTTGGTAAAGACACGAATTATATTACATTTGCTGAAAGAGATTCAGCGGCTGTTGATGCAAAGTTGTAAACAGAAAAATCAATTTCTCGTATATATTTTCTCTTCGGAGTTATTCTTTTCTAATGTTATAATCTGCCCAGTTCTAATATCTATTACCGACCGATATTTCTCTGTAGTACATCTTTTGCAGCAAAGAAAGTAGTAAACCGATTAACTATGATACATATACATGAAGCTGTAAACCAATATATAGCATTAGCCTAATATTAAGCGTACACTCATCAGTTGACTCCATCTAAAAGGTGGTGTTCAAGTAAGGCAACGCCAATCCTTTTTTATGGAATATTTCGGACTCATTAAAATGTTCAAGTTTGGCTGCCTTTCTCTCTTCATTCCATATAGTTTGAGCTTTCTTGAAATCAATTTTCTTGTAATCTTTGATAGCTTCATCTTCCTTATCGATATCCAATTCACCAACCATTACAACATTTTCGCCTCTGATAACATAGAGTTCTGGTTTCTCACTTTCGGCATATTCTTTGTTCTCTTGTAAATATATTCTTTCAATTCCATCATGAAGCACCAAGTTAGCAAATTGGTCGAATGTTCTTAACACACCGAACAATGTCTTTCCATCTCTTAACAAAACAAACACTTTTCTGTCCACTGAACCAATGATGGCTGCTGCTGTTGTGAATGAGTAGGACTGTAAATATAGGTCTTCGATCTTGGATCCCCCTGAAGATGGTTGAGACATGATGATATATTTGGCAATGTTACGGATAATGAAAATATGTGACTGTGGTTCCAAGTACTGCTGAATCCTGATAACTCATCAGTAATGTCAAGCAAATCGATGCATTTCCTGAAAATCGACCGGTACCTCACTGAGTGGATTTGGATTTCGCTGGTGTGCGGGTGTTTGTCTTCACGCTTATTTAAAATCTGACATCCAACTTGCAAATACACTACAATTATGGCTACAACTGCTGCGATCAATCTTAGAAAATGAGACAATTAGATTATGGGGACTTTTAATGAAAAAACAAATGCATAAAATCAACAAGAAAAGTAAAAACAAATCAAAGAAAAGACAGCAACTGTCAACAACAGCACATGCAAAAGTCAGATATTATTTCAACAAGACAGAATAAAAGAACGATATTAGCTGGAACTAGAGGTAAGCAAGACTTTCAAAAAGAAGCAAAAACCGTAAGAGGGGAAGTGGACCAATGAATGGGTCCAAAGTAAGGCTATGGGGTTATGAAGTTACAACTGTAAAGATGGTAGAAACGTACCATTCGACGTGATAGTCTAGAGATCGAGAAGCGGACCTTGTAAAAAAACCGAAAACCAACTGCAGGAAAAAGTCCAAAGACTGAGTGAGAGTCAGAGTCAACTGGGAACTTGGAAGAAATTCAACACACAAAACTGTGAAACAACTATGTTATGGTAAGACCAAAGTAAGCCCATGTCCCCAAAAATAAAATGTTTTGTGTCAGTAATGACAATAACCACACATACTTGCAAGATGCTTGAATCCAACAGAAAGATTCCACAACAACAAATCCAAACAAACTTGAAGTAAGCAGCTCCAAAAAGGGAAAGAGAAAATGACACACCATATAACTATACCCCTCCATCAATGATTAAATTGAAACACATAAAGTCATCAATATACTAAAGATGATCGAAAGCAAAACATTTTCGGACCAAGATGAGAAAAGCCAAGCGACATTGATGGCCAAACTTCATCAACCGATAGCACAGAAAAAAGAGGCAACGCCCAAACAGACAGATAACCAGTCAACAAACAGAATTCAACAGGAACAAATACAAGTTTGAATAGCTTATATCCAACCAACAGGATCATAGTATTAATCCTAATCAGTTAACAACATCAACTCAAGCAAAGGAAACATCACTGGACCTACTTCAACTCCAGGCTGGAAATCCAGAAGGGGAAAGGAAAAAACGGCAAAACAAATACTTTGAAACAACCAGTGAAGCTCAATAGGACCTCATGAAGTCAGAGGCGATCCCAAACCTGTCTTAAATGTGGAGCATGTTCAGCTGGCAAAGCAAACGGTGGAGGACTTAGAGAAAGCGATGGTTGCTTAACTCTTTCAGCAGTGGTAATGTTGTGTGTTTTGTGATGGTTGGTTGGTTTACACTGTTGGATATCTTTCTTTAACTCCTTGAGATGAGAAAAACTGGAGTGTACGGAGGCTGGTTCTATTGTCTTCTCTTTTAGAAGCCAATCAACTTTCTTGGGACTGTTAGTGTGAACCAGCTTGTATTTGTTAACATTGTTAGTTATGTGACTGTTGGAATTATCAATGTTACTAGTGTTGCTTGATATGTTTTCGGTGATGATGTTTTCAATGGCACTTGGCATATCTGATGATATCAAAGAATAATTCAATTGGTCTTCAATGGATGTTTGCAATTCATCAGTAGCATAATCTTTATCTTCATCAAAGTGACAGTTCAAATGATCAATGGAGGGGTAAGAACCAGTGGATAAACATAATGCATGGTCAGCATCAAAAGACAACTCAAAGTCGATGTCAGAGAGCACATCAAAGTCTAACTCATCAGCAATGTAAGATGGTGATGGAGTGAGTTCAT
The DNA here is from genome assembly GCA_030579935.1 of Ambrosiozyma cicatricosa. Taxonomy (NCBI): domain Eukaryota; kingdom Fungi; phylum Ascomycota; class Pichiomycetes; order Pichiales; family Pichiaceae; genus Ambrosiozyma; species Ambrosiozyma cicatricosa. The sequence goes on along the minus strand of JAKTRY010000056.1, from coordinate 11,671 downwards.
AGCAGCTGGAAAATAAGATGGAGTCAAAACTTTCATCATTGTCAGCTGCAGTGAATGACAGCTCTAAGGTTGAGAGAATGTCATCAGAGAGTGGTTCAAAGTTCAACTCAACCTCAGAACAGATGGATAAGATGGAGCAGCAGTCTGAGTAGGCATCGTCAATGGCATCAACAGTTTCTAAATCACTGGTGTTGTTTAAGTCACTAAGTTGTCTTGTCATTGGTGTGGTCATGGTAGTGGTGGTTGTGTTTGAAACAATTTTTGGAGCCAAGTATTTGACCGGCATTGGGATTCTTAGTGCGCAGTACAGAAGCTTTTGTTTGGTGGTGGTGGTTCTGGTAGATTTGGCAACTGGAATGATACATCCATTGGTGAATTCAATAACTCTTTCAGGATCAGTATTGTCGGTGGCATCATAATTGGATACCTTTTCTTCAACTTCTTCGAGAAAAGAACCGTCATTGGATTGAACTTCTTCACCTTCAACAAAAGAGACTAACCTTTCGTTGAACCAGTCAGCGGTCTTAGCCAGACACTTCAAAGCATTGCTAAGGTTGGATTGTGGGACAAAGGAAGAGACGGTGAAAAACATTGTTGTTAGTTTGTGTATTTGAATATATGTGGGCAGTGGGGAATGGGTTTTTGATTCACAAACAGGAAAAAAAGAAGAAACACAATAGGGCGAAATGGGTAGGAATCATCTTTTAACATATAGCTTTCTGAGATCGAACTTTTTGCTTTTGTATGTATAGTGGCTCCCAATCGAATTCAAACAAAAGGAAAATAGGATCGCATCGTGAATGAAGATATTATGCGCGCCGCAGCTCCCGGCTTTTAAATGGGAAAGATTCTCCAATGTCAAAACTAAAGCGATTACTACACCAAATATATACCTGAGAAAACGTAAACTATAATAACGGGAGAATGTATATCTCATACTTACTACTTAACAAAAAATAATAATAAATGGGAGGTTGTAGGGAAAGACAACTCACATTTTAAAAGAATCAAACGTTGTAGCCAAACACATCAGGTCTTCTTTGAGTCCACAAAGGCATATTCTTTCTGATGATATCCAACTTATCAAGATCAATATCTGCAACACAAATTTCTTCTTCTTGGTCTATATCACTACATTGGGACAATATAGTTCCAGTAGGATCGATGATACAAGTGTGACCAAAAGACTCTCTATTTAACTTCAAGCCATCTTTAGCAATCTCTTCGGCGGTCTGTGTCTTGTGTTTACCCTTTTGAGCGGGCATCACAACATAACTTTGTGTGAAAATAGCTGTTGATTGGGCCAAAACTTGAAAATGTGGGCCTGTCTTCATGGTCCATGCAGAAGGGTAAGTCAAAATTTGGGCTCCTTCGGATCTCAATCTTAACGACAATTCAGGAAATCTCAAATCATAACAGATTCCAAATCCTAGTTTACCTGCTGGTGTATCAAATGGTGGCAAAACTGACTGGCCTGGCTCAACAGCGTTGGACTCTTTCAATATTGGCCCATCTTTAATATCGACATCAAACAAATGGATCTTCTGGTATCTTTGATCAATTTGACCCTTTTCGTTAATCCAAATCAATATATTCTTCACACGATCAGATTTCTCAGATGGTTCATGGATTCCAACAGCCACAAATAACGATTTCCCAGATTGATTCAATTCTTTTAGCTTATCTTGAATCTGCAAAATGAAAGGTGACTCATGAACATTTTTCACAATTTCTTTTGAATGTTTGGCATTCTTAGCAATGTAATCGGATGCTTCTGGTAAGAAAAGAATTTTGCAGCTCAATGCTGAAGCCTTTGAAATTAGCTTGATTGCCTTCAAACCGTTTTCTTTAAGGCATGATGATGCACATAACTGACCAGCAGCAACTAAAACCATGTTGTTCTTATCGGACGTGTAATTAAATGAAAAAAGCAGCCTGGAATAGAATCGACTATGAAAAGAAGGTCAATTGGCAATTTGAAGTCGATTTAAGTGAGACTGTGTTCATTGTTCAGTGTTGACAGTACGTTGCAAACTTCAAACATTCGATCAAGTTCTCCGTTATCAAATCAAATCACATCGGTTTGTTGCCGCCTGAATTGTGGATACGGGTCACCGTACTATGTGTGGCGGTGAATATTTTGTGGCTGACGGTGGCTGTGCGTCAAAAATCTTCATCGGGATTAAAACACTGAAAAAAAATTGAAATAAAAAAATGTTCCAGATGCCCTCCATTGAAGCAAACTTTGTATCCCAATCAACACCAAAATCAAATGTCAGAAGTAGTTAAGGATAAGAAATCTAATGATTCCAAATCCGAAAATGATCCAAACAAGAAAGCAAAGTCCAAAACTGTGAATTCATCAACGAAAAACAACAAGTCAGAACACAAACCATTGAAAATACAACCAAGTACAAAGTTCACACTATGTGTTCCATCCAGTTGTATCTCTAAATCTGTGTGTGGAAATTTGGAACAAGTGACTCATGTGGCATACCAAATTGCAAAAGCTGCATGTCTATACAATGTTGGTGAAATTGTCGTTTTACAGATACCCAAGGAGGAAACCAAACAGGGAGAATCAACCACACAACCACCAGTTGATCCTAGTGCGATAAGGTCAGTTACTGAAACTGGTGCAATCAAGAAGACATTTGATGATTCATTGGTTGTAGACAAAGATGGTGACAGTAGGATGGATGAGGAAGAAACTAAACTAACGAAGAAAACAGACAAATCAGAGCCAGATTACCGTTCGGATTTATTATTACTAGCTTCCCTTCTACAATTCTTTGTGACTCCACCATATCTTCTCAAGTCAACTTTTAAAGACAACGACTTACTAAAGAAGTTCAAATATGCCAAAAAATTACCGAAGATCTCGACATTGCCATTCATGCAAAACAATAGTTGCGATTTCAGAGAAGGTTTAACAATTGATAAGAAACCTCCAAAGAGAGAAAAGACCAAGAGTGGTAAAGTGAAAAAAATGAAACACAAGTTAAACGTCACAAAATTTGTCAATGTTGGAGAAGCCAAATTGTTGGAGTTATCAACTGCTGTGCCAGTTAATGTTAGAGTCACTGTGAACATCAAAACAAAACAAATTGTTTCACCTTTACAAGCATATGGAGTCACGGGTGCAAAGGCATCATTCGGTTATCAAGTTAGAATTTCCAAAAATTTCATATCATTGTTTACTGGAGCAAGTTCTCCTGAAGGTTACAGTAAATCACTTTATGTGAATAGTGGTGATTTCTTCTTCAGTGGAGCATCCAAATTGAACCATAAGCTGGATACATTAAAAGAGATCAATGCCGTTGATTCCAAAAAAGATGGCTTGGTTTTGTTGGTTGTGTCAAAATGGAGAGATTTATGTTTGGCTTTTGATCACGATAAAAGTTTGTTGGAAGGTGTCACTGGAGCTGAACAAATGTTTGATGGTAGGCTCGGTATTCCTTTAGGAACAAGAATAGAGGATGGTTCTTTAATTGCTCTTGCACAATTATCTAAATAAATTGTTGTAGCTGTATAGAATTCATGAATAACTGGCATATATATGTACTCTAGTTTTTCAAACAAATCAATCGGTGTAGAACAATTGGAAAATTACAGATGGAATTAGGAGATAGCTCAGGTAGCCCAGATAGCCAATTTGGAAATAGGAGATAGTCTGAGCTGCCCAGATAGCCAAAGGCTATTGTGTGGGCCACGCGTCGATTGGGGACGATTGTGGACGGTGCACAAGTGACAATTCTGCAAAGCTCCTGATCGGCATGGATGGCACATTGCATATGCCCACTGTGTAAAGTAAACTACGTGAATTCGGTGAGCTCATCTTTCGTTGGGTGCCAGTTGATGAAAACATATCCTATACCCTACCCAAATCTCAAAACACAATAATCACAATTATATAGCATCTTAACATTACTATCACATCTAAAATTCACAAACAAACAGCAATGTCCGAATCGGAACCAAGAGGTATTTTAAAGAACGCACCACAGCAAGCTCCGTACAAGGTTGAAGAGGCAAATTACGTTGATCCATCATCTGCTGAATTTGATAGAAAGAAAGTCATTGAAAATACCAAACTAAATTCCAAACTAGCTGCTGAAGCCTCAGCCAAAGGTGATTTGATTAGAGCAAAGATCCAAGAGAAAAAGAGAAAGGCAAGTTTATCGGCTTCATCAGTTGATGAAGATGATCATTTGAAATGGGATGAAAAGAATATCTTGCTTAATGAACAAGAGAAATCAGCAACTATGGTGATTGATGAACCAAAGACCCCTTATGAAGGTGGTTTTGATCCAAGCAATGAGTATTACAGAGAAGACAATGAGGAAGAAGACGATGAGAGTGCTTTAGATGATTTAAGCTTAGGTGAAGCTTTAGTTGATACCAAGTCTGCATCACCTTCTGGAAAAGGTAGAATAGAAGTTGTTCCACAGGAAGAACTGGAAGAAGAGGAAGAACAACCACAAGAGCAGGAGAGAGAATTAACACGTGAAGAGAAACACAGATTGTTTGAACTTAAGAGAAAGCAACATTACCATCTGAAAGGTAGTGTGTTGCATCGTGCTATTCAAGTTGATGAAGAAGATATTGAAGAAGAACTCAATGAGAAATAGATTTAGTTTGGAATTGAATTTAACTTTCATGTTTAAGAACAACTTCATTTATTGCAAAAGTCTTTAATGACTTATTATTCTTTTCATTTTGCTGTATTATCACTGCTTGTTTAAATATCAAGTGACACCTATACCCTTTGTATAGTTATCTCCCTTTTGCTCGTATACGTCATTCCCTTCATTAATGAAAGTTGGAATCTCTTTTTGTTTATGAATCTGAATCATGAAAAGGTATTCAAATTGAGAGTTATGATAATCCGAATATGTATGTATAAGAATAGTATAAATCAGAGTGAATGAATATGCAGGAAAAGCAATAGATAAAAAAAATGCAAGAAAATGAACTCCCAAAAAAATATTTTTTAAAAACATAAGACCGAATGAAAAGGAGAGAGAGAGAAAAAAAACCACAATGTAAAATAACAAAACAAGAACTGAAATACTAAATTAGCACACCTCCAAATGTTAATAATAAATAATGTGCTCTTCAGAAAGGAAAAACAAGCAAATGCAACAGCCTTGTTGAAAAAGGCAACTCTTGGGAATCAGGGTTCCATTTGAGTAATGAAATCGGATTTTGAGTAATGGGATCAGATTCAAAATTCCAGAATTCCAGATCAACAGTTGTGTTTAGAATGGATAACCTCAGAGTGAACTTAGGTGAATAAAGATTAACTTGTTAGTTTCAACCATTGATGGTGATAACGTTCTTTGAGTCCATCTTGTAGCCATTCTTCAAACGTCTCATTTTTCTTAGTTGATCCTCCACCTCTTTGAACTCTTCTTCATCTTCAATAGTCAAGGTTCTATCTTCCAACTTGTAATAATCTTCGGTGTACTTTTTCTTCCACTTTCTGAAGTCTTCAAATTTCGTAAAATATCTCTTTCCCAACACATCCTCCTCATTGATATCAACGTCTGCATCAGAATAGATGCAAAACCATTCACCATTTCTATTCCAAACCAGAGTTCCTTGAAATCTTTGACAAAGTCGACATTCATTAATGGTTGGCATTTGTTTTGCAGTTAATTTTTTGTTTTGCATTGCTTCGGTGTTTTCCAATGGAAACAACACTTTTTGAATGATATCGGGTAACCATCTACCCAAGTAAAAATGGTTCATGAAGATGGCAACGTTGGAAACATGATGATCTGAATCATAGTTTGTTGCAACTTTGGGGAAATGATGGTAAAAATATTGTGACTTGTCTGGGATCTCTTCAACTTTCCAAAACTCTTTGAAGAAATCTGTATCTTTGCTAAAGTATTTCTCCACGAAATGGTTCGTTAACAAGTGATATCTGTTGTATTGATGTTCCACATATTTGTAGTTCAATTCATAGAGTGGCGATGAATTTCTAAGTGCTTCAATGTCGTCTTTCTGGACAGAGATATCACCAAGCATTGTTTGGGCTGTTTATGATGTTTTGACTATTTGTGGTTTTTTTTGAGGGTTTTTTTTCGTTTTTTTTTTCAACACAAATTGAAAGAACTTTGAAGATTCAAGCTTGAAGAAGCCTCTGTTGTTTTGGGTAGAATCGGAGCAGACTGTGACCTAGATATAATGAGATGATGATAGTGAAACAGGAAAAGTGGTGTGTCGTCGTGAAGTGGAGCAATCGGTAGCTGTGTTCAAGTTGATCTGTTCTGGAAAGATGGCAGGTACTAAACTCTAAGAGAGAAACCTGGAGAAACGGAGCCGGATCGCTTACTACGCATATTTACGTCCCTCACGGGTAAAAAAAACGGAAGTAAATTCCAATTCGGTGGTCGTAACGGATATTAGCGCGCTGTCTTCCGACTGCTGGATCTGAAGCTTGGCCTTTTTTCAGCCAGATTCAGCATGTGAAAGCGAGTCTCCTGTACATGTCTGCTACCACATTTTCACGCGTACTTACCAGTTCTTACTTCAAATCCAAATATTCTTCCCATAATGATCTATGGTAAATTCTCTTTATTTTTTTAAAAACTGATCTGTCAAATGGAAATTTAAATTAATACGCTTCATGTGACATATAGACTTTAAAGGTCCCGGAACATTTTTAGCATAGTTATCAACTGTTTTATTGTGCATATAATCTTTAACTAATTATTATTTATATATAATCAATTTGGAGTTGAATTTGATTTCATGCTATAGAATTGATTTTCATACTAACAAGTCCTAATCAAGCAACACAAGTAGTACCAGTTGGTTCGGTTGGTTGATCACAAGTGCTCAAAGGAATAGTCAAGTAAGAACTGTAGTCATCCCATAGACACCAACCACAACCCAAACAATCTGGAACGTAAGACATAAATTCAGTGTCTGAAGCACACAAACAATTGGTGTCAAAAGTTCCATCATCAGCACCATTATTTGAGCAAGCTCTAGCAGCAAGGATGGCATATCCACAGAAAGCATAGCATTCATAAGAAGCAGGATCGACATCAGCTAGAATGGCAAATCCAACTGCTTCGGCAACAGCAAAGGCTTCGGCTTTAGAATTGGCAATTGGAGAAGCAACAGATAATCCAGTTAGTGATAGAATGATGGAAATCAGTAATTGAGCAGCAAGCATTCTTAAATTTTTTCTTTTTCAAGTGAAGGACTGATGAATTTTGATGTAAGTTTGAGTTCTCTAAGACGATAATGATTTTTAATTCAAAATGTAAAAGGGAAGTTACAATGATTTTGTAACTCACTTGATTTTTAAATGCTGAGGATAGAAATATTTCCAAGCTTGCAAGAAGGGTTGAAAATGAATTGTAAACTTGAAGCATGCTCCAAGAAAGCTCTGGGTAGGTGATTCAGTTAAACTTGTTTCTTATCGGTGTCAAGACCTGGTGTCAAATATTGTATCTTGGATCGGGTAATTAAGTTGACCAATCAGTTTCCTCACCTTATATGCTAATTATAGGGATGGTCCTTTTTGAATGAGTCATACATGTGAATATAATGTGTTCTCATGCATTTACACAATTACAAGAGGTATATAACTGAAATACTTTGCTTGTGAACTAGCTTGAGGGTCCATGTTCAGGAATCCGTTAAATCCCTAGGTTATAATTAACTGATATTGAAGGACAAGACAATTCGTGAAAGATATATTCCAGGGTGAAATCATGTATATAAGATATTGATTTCTTGACTCTTTATTGAAAATAACCAGTTGGTAGTCTACAAATTTTCAATAAGAATCATGTTTGTCGAAAATATAGTTTGAATCTCTATAAAACATTAATATTTGGAATATCTCAAGTTTCAACACCTATATTTGAGTCATTGATCTTCAATTAATTGAATGCTTATAGTACATATGCAGCCGGCTTGTTGATTCAATATCTCTATATCGCTAGCTGCTCTGGGAATTTTTTTGATCTTGCCAAGCTTAATTTAGACAGCAGCTCATGATCACCGATATGTTGCAGAATTGAAATCCGTGCATGTTCCCTGGACCCTGAATATTATTCACCGATAAACCAACTCCTGCATAGTTTTCAATATATTGTGTACCACTTGTTTAATTTAAATCCAGGATAAAAGGTATACAAATATTTTCCGTCGGTATATTGAACGACAATCACGCCGAGCTTCAAATTAGCATAGTCCATAAGTTTTCATTAATCTTGAACCAAGACTTCTCTGAATTTTCTCTGTATGTATAACATAAGGTTTCACCTATTTGGGAACAATATATGTATAATTCCGATATAGTACGCTCATAATGATGGGAGAGAAATTGTTGGAATGAATCGTGCTCAAAAGAATACTTATCTATATCGGGTATAGCTGAGTGTAACTAGCACTGATAAATAATAGTGATCCTCCACAACTTTTCTTGGGAAAATGAACAATTCTATTGTGAATCTAGAACTTTCATTATTTTCTTTAAAAAAAGATGGCTATGGCAGAAAAGTACCTAGTATATGGATTTTGGATATATGCTGTCGAGTACTAGGCCAAATACATGAACATAAACAAGCGAGGTCTAACCTATTTAATATTTTATTTTCAGGGCATATTATAGTCTAAACGCTTTAATTTTTAGATCAAAACCACATAATTAGAGCTTTTAATTTACTTTTATCATTTAAGCTTTGTCTTCTCTGATCATGTTGTTAGTCAAACCCTGTCTCTACCCTTCAATTGTTTTTTAACCTATATAGTTCAGGGGAAACAGGTTCTCTTTAGATCAAAACCCCTGTGATTGTTCTTGTGGTCCCGATCTGTCATGGGACTGTGGTTTATATTCTTTTGGACTTCAACAAAGATCGCCGTATAATCCAATGGTGACCCCGGCGGAGATCAACTAAGGGCACTCCTTGTGTGGGCTAGCCCTTAATCACTAGACCACGTACAAGACTTGCCACTGCGTATAAAATTAAAACGAGAAAATAACAACCCGCCGTGAGAATCGAGCTCGAGTCAGCTGTGGGGTTTACCATGACTAGCAGAAGTGATACCAACTGAACTACGGCACCAGAACTAATTTTTTTTTTCTGAATTTTTTTTTCTAATTTTTATATAAGTTATTTATTCCTGTTACATCAACTCCAATTCTGCTTTTATTTTCATTGGACTCTTTTAACTTTCTTTTTCCAAATCTGTCATCTATATTAAAAATATTATTTTACTCCTGAGTCGTATTCCCATTTCCTCAAATTCCCTGTTTTTTCCAAAAATCATCCTTTACATTTGATCAATTTTTTTCAAAGCTTTTACACCTTTTCACTTCTAATTTTTCAATATTGTTGATAAAACTAAATAGTTGATTTTTCTATTTTTTCACAGCTTTTTCAAATTTTAAATATTTATATACTTATTAAATTTTGAATTTGTTATATGCAAAACAGCATTTTTTTGTTCTTTTGGTTTATGTACGGTATTTGATTTTTTTTAAAAAAATAGCCCTAAAAATCCATACAAATGTTTTTATTTTAGATTTTTAAGGATATAGTTATTAAATAAAATTATAAAATTTTGAAATAAAATACTCTTGAAACCGGTTGCTACATGGGAGTTCCTAAAAAAAGTTTAAGTAAGCGTCTGATTTTTTGAAAAGGGGCGCAGTAATAGTTAAAATATTTAACATCCACAAAAAGGTACCATACAAATTTATATATTTCGAAAAAAAGATGAAGGAAACTTAATTTGTTTATAGTTTACTACTTAACATTTTTACTTTTTTACAAATTAATCTTTTACATTTACTTTTTGAGTTTTTAATTTTTATTTTTTACAGTTTTTTTTCAATTCAAATAGATATATAATTAGCGTAGCATTACACTTGGGCAAAAAAACAAAAATTTCGATAAAAATTCAAAACAAATTTAATAAGAAAAATTCTAACTCATTCAACAAATATATCAGCAAATTCAAAAATCAAATGAGCAAAATTCAAATTAGAACTAGTCAACACTAATAAACCAAATTCAAAAATTCAAAAATGGGGCTCAGGCTAAAAACTGATCGAAAAGACCTGATAAGGATCTGCTTAGGTTCTAGCCAATTGGTCTATACCCTAATCAGCTTACTTCATAAGTGAAAAGCTAAAAACGAGTCCAGAAACCGGACCCGGATTTAACTTGGTGCACCATCTTAGTGACTTCAAAACGATTCAATACTGAAGGGATTTCATGTGGGAAGTCTTCTGGGTATTCCAATCTGGCAAATTTCGAGGCATTCAATTTGATCAGGCAAAATACAAACAAGTTGACCTTCATTAGACCGTTTTGATTGCAAATCAGAAAAGCCAGAGAACGTTTAGTTGTTGGACAGCCAGTAACTTCATTCCACAGAATCGAGACCATTCGGCAATCAAACAGTGAATGGTGGACACCACCTGGAGCAGGCTTATCAGTAGCACACAAAGGAAAATAGCTAAAGAAATGCTTATTCAGTAGGCCAACTTGAAGCTCATAGTAAACTTCAGTAAAAGAAGGAATGATCCTTCTAAACTTACCCAGCTTTTTGAAAAAGGTAGTTCACTGTTGTTCAGCGCATGATGTAGAATTAGACCAATATGCGTGGACATCTGGGTAGTTTTGAGACTCACTATATCGCTTGTATGTATGTTGGAAGTGTTCTGCCTCAAGTTTCTCTTTTGTAGAAGCATCTTAGAGTTTTTCCATCTTGGATTTGAATTCATTTGGCAAAAAATTATGCATTAAACAGTTTAAATCAGTAGAATTGAAACTTCTGGGGAAAATATCAAATTCATAACTGGAAGAAACAATATCAAACCAGGCTCTAATATAACTTAACAGAGTTTTATAACAAATATTAGGTGCTTCTAGTCTTCTAGAAAGGATTCTATCTTGGTCAAGTTGTAGTGTTATAGGCTCAAGAATTGGGGGTCTGTTATTGAGATCAGCAATTGTTGTAAAAGTGGAGGCAGGCCTTTGAGCCAGCCTAATGTTACCAACCTCACCACTTCTTTTTAACCGAACGAAGTAATCAAAGTTAAAAGTAGCAAAATCATCTTTTGTAAGCAAATCTGTAGCGTGGGAGACAAAAGTCTCAGCATTTAAAGTACCTGGAGCAGCATTCGGCATGACATAATGAAAGCTGACTCTTGGAAGGAGTAAGTAAAAGAATGGGATAGTGAAAATACCTGAAGTGTAAGCTACTCCAAGCAATCTTACCTCATAGATAAACCTACTCATGTCAGCAATGTTCAAAGTGTTTGATGACCGATTATCAAATTGTTCCAATATTTGTCATTTGATTTTTCTTTCAGCAGATTCATTTCTCATAAAAGTATCTGCAAACATATCATGAATGACATGTCTATTTATCTGACTCTCAGGGGAAGAAACCATCAACAATTCATAAATGTATTCCAACGCATCAAGTTAAGGAGGAACTTCCGAGTGAATCCTTACAAAAACTGTTAGGTAGAAAGGACTTGACCTTACTTGGGGAAGGGAGACTTGCTGTGTTGTTGTATCTTTAGGTATATCGACTTAAGCTTGTATTGGATACTCCATAACTACTAACAAGAGGAGAAACCAACTCTGACTGGCAGAGAGGAATCACCTGAACTATATACCTCAAG